>APFE030189445.1:123097-152400 GCA_000404065.3 Pinus taeda
GGATGATCTTTGGATCAATCCTACACCTCTCGACGAGAGGGATCCAATAAAAATATCAGCTGTCATAAATAAGCTGATCCACATGGAGTTTGGCCCTAGTTGCCAATTTAACAAAATATCATAAGAGAAAATTACCATCATGTTTAGGGTCACTGGACTATATCTTTGTAGTCATCATGTATCATAAAAAGAGAAAGGTCAATATTATAACAAGTCACAGTCATTGAGTATCATGGTCAACATAATCAAGATCACTGTAATAGAATCTCTGTCATCATATATTTCACTGATATCATAAGTCTTGTCTCATATTGTTATACTTCACTCACACATGTCATAAGGAGTTCTTATCACAAGTTATCAGGGCTAGATTATGTTTTGTCATATAGAGATAATACATTACATATAACAAAGTGACTTAGAGAACAAAATCAAATCATAAGGGGATGCAAGTTACAGAGTATAAAGATCATATCATAATGCGAGCTACCATAGAGAATTCGTGCAAACCATAGTAGGTACGTGCCATATAGAATGTCCAAGTCACAAAGATAAGTGCAACAAACTTATGTAGAGATACCATGCATACTGTACAATCTTTTGCACTAGCGTATATACAAAGTTGTACAAAAGTTCATATGAAGTTGCAACCCATTCATACAAAGTTGCTCAGACCTATGATCTTGTAACATACGACCTTGGACAAACATATGATCTTGTAATAGAGGCATACGAAGTTGCATCAGACATACGATGTTGCTCGGACATACGGCATTACCTCAGGATATATGATGTTTCTTCAGGTATATACGAAGTTACAAGGACAGGCTGAACTCTAGTGAATTATACTAGAGATAAATGAGCTGCTACAGAGCTAGATCATGTGAAGAACCATAAAGACACAATGCAAGTCATGTGTAATGCGAGGAGGGACGAAAGGTATATGAGTAAAGCCACAAAGATGCCCAAGTAGAACCACAAAGACCAATGAGTAGAGCCACAAAGATGATTCAAGTTGCCACAAAAGATCTGAGTATGACCATAGATATGATCCAAGTTTTTCACAGAAGATCATCGAAAATCTTGTTGAAAAGATGGAGTATAGACACCTGTTTATAGTTGTTTTTGTATGTGAGAAGTTACATCCATAAAGGTGAGCTGACATGAACCTTTTGAATTTAATCTTGGAGGGAATTCAAATGCGTTTTAATAATTTTTCTTAAAAGAATTGGAGCCATCTTTGTAAGTATCCTTGGAGCCTTGGAGGGAAAGCCACAGATTCAAATTTTGTTCACAATTAAATATATCTTGCCGCATAATAATATTTTGACCACTTCCAATCCTGTTTAGGGTATTAAGGAAATTCATCTCGAAGTTGCCCAATTTTAACACAAAGCACCAATGCATCTATAAGCATGTTCCTTCATTTTAATAATATCAATGATCATGCATACAAGGGTTCATAGTATGAACCAAACACCCTGACCAAAATATACTGGGGTACCTGTACTCAATGATTACCTATAAGTGATTTCTCTTGCAACCTTACAATTGAAAGCATTATCGGTGATGAGTCGAATGAAATTGTAGGGCCCAGTCTCTTGAACGATTTTAATCAAGGCTTTTGCAATATTAATACTGGTCTTGTAGTGATTTGAGTAGTCATGGGATGAAAGAAAGACCACAACTTTAGCAGACACATCAATATTATTTATTGATGGCATAATTTTAACATTTGTCCAACCATTCAATACAATTGATACCCCATAATAGTTCCAAGAATTAGTAAATTTTCCTAGAGCAGCATGGATGTTGGCTCTCTCTTTGTCAAGTCCCAAGGTTCTAGCTTTGTCATACCCAAGGCTCTTGTATTGTTTAGGGGCACTGTTGATGGCTTGTACCATTTCATGTCAGGGTGAGCGAAGAACATTGAGTGGTACACTAGATGCATAGAGAAACCTGAATTTTTTTTTATCCATATCATCCCTACAACCATGATCAAGGAAATTTGATATTGTTCTACCCCCTTAATATCTTGGTGAGATTTGAGAATGGACTAGCATGGGGGAATGGGGATCGACCACTGAACATTCTTTGTAACCTCTCGTGTTCACCCTTGATTTTTTGGATTTGTTTTATGCTGCCTCCTCTTCTGTCTTGTATTTGACTCCTATTGGGTTACCTTCATTGCCTTGCACAATCCCACATATGTTCTTCCTCACATGGGTATAGGAACATGTCTAAGTTTTATGACGATGGGGGCATGTAAATTCCTCTTTTAAGCCTTGTCACATACTTCCAGAAGGGTGTATGATCTCTTTGATTTTTTTTTTGTATCACTATCATTTTCATTTTCTTCATCCCCTTCATGGTATGTGCTGTCTACTATTTCATCACTATCATGGGTATTTTGACATCCTCCATCTTCCAACACCACCATCTGAATGCAAAATAGAAAAAAAGGATATACCACATTGACACACCCATAATGCTTGTTGAATCTTGATAATAACTTGTTTTCTGCAGTAGAATGATGGAGGAGAAATGGGAAAGAGTAGGAGAAGAGATCATGCAAATATCCAACATAGTGTATAATATACTAGTTTACAACACATGGAAAGACAATAAAGAATACAAGGACGGGTTTAGAGCCTATCTCTTTAGCTATCCGATGGTGGTTGAATATGACTATGGCACCCTTCAATCTCCCTTCCAAGTTTTCCAATCCCTTCCAAGCTCTCCAATCTCCCCATCACAGCCTTCAATCTCCTCAATGGCAAGAAGCCCACTCAAAGCCCTCCTAGCAAAGAAGAGTGATATGAGAAATAGAATGAGAGAAAAATGGAGTGATTGTTTTAATCCTAACAAACCTTAGCCATGCATTTTGAAACCATTTGGAACCTTGACTTGCTTTCCAAACACAAATTTATTTGCCAAATTTGCCGCATCATGTGGGAGCCGCGCGGAGGGAGTGTTTTTTTTTGGCTCTTGCGCTCTTTAACAAAATTTCACTCCCTGCCTATTTAGGGACTGCTTAGGGAGCGTTTCTC
This sequence comes from Pinus taeda, assembly GCA_000404065.3. Classification (NCBI taxonomy): domain Eukaryota; kingdom Viridiplantae; phylum Streptophyta; class Pinopsida; order Pinales; family Pinaceae; genus Pinus; species Pinus taeda. Next base: position 126,148 of record APFE030189445.1, read on the forward strand.
CCAAAAACACTCCCCAGAAGGCAGTGTTCAGGGAGCATGCTCCCAAAAAACCTTCGCAGAAGGCAGCATTCAGGAAGTGCACTCCCAAGGGCTATTCCTGAATGCTCCCTTTGGGAGTGTGCTTCGGGAGTGCCTGGTGGGGTGCTTCCCTGCAGGGTATATGTCTTTAGATTCCAATAGCTGTTCTTGGATTGTATTATATAAGAATAGACATTGATATCATATTTTCTTCCTGACCTCAACCTACAGATTAAGCCTAGGTTATCTTTGCAACGACTGGAATTGATGTTACTTGAAATTTTGATTACTTGCAGTAATTGTCATCTGCTGACCGTTGGATTAACCAGATATTGTCTTTGCTTGGATAGCATATTTGAGAGTGTGTCATCCTATTGATTGTGAGGGTCCATTGTTTAACTGTTCTGAATGTAGCAAACAAATTGAAGCCACTGTTTACTTACGCATGCCCATAGTATGATGCATTATATTAAAAAAGGTTTAGTAACTGGTCTACTAAGCTCTAAATTTAAATGGTTTTGTTTAACAGGATTGAAATTCTGTGTCATGATATCAATGTACACATCCCACATCATATTTCACAGAAGATTCCAAGTTACAACTTGCGGCTAGCTCATGATTCTCTCCGGAAGAATTGGGGCAAGGTACCTGCACAATCATCTAGACTTTCAACTCAAAAGATTGAAATTGAATTTACCATTGTCATGTTTTAAAATCTAAATATATCTTCAAGGACAATGCTTGATTTTATAGCATCTATGAAATTCTGGGTTTTGCTGATTAGTTTGCTTATTTGGAAGCAGTATCTTAATGAGGCTAAGTGGAACTGGCGCCTAATGAAGACAATCATGACAAAGTGTCACATTTATGATGAGGAAAATAATTATGTGGCATTTGATGAAGGTCTACCTGAAGAGTCTAAAATCATTGGATTTGTCAGGAGAATGATGCCCAACATTGCCTGAAATGCATCGATATCTCCTCTACTGCTATTGAAGTTTGAACCATTGCCGACACATTACCCAAGTGTTGATTTTTGCCTCTGTAGCTTTTATTCTGACAGTCATCGTCATGATTTTCTCTTTTCAATCAAATAAAGCTATAGTAAAGGTCAGATGCAGAATAAGGTGGTTGACCTTAAATATTTATGTGACTTTTAATTCCCCATGACATCATTTTCAAATGAGGGTTAGTCTTACTTGACAATGTCTCGGAAATCCACGTGATGATGAGTTAAGATATTGGCATAGAGGGGTGCAGACAAAATTTTGAAATTACTGGCAGAGGTATCAATTGTTTTCATAGTTATATGAATTATTATAAATCTCTCATTTTTATTGTATTTTATTCTAAATTTATGCATTGTTTGTTGGAGATAATAATCTACCTATAGTTATATGAATTATTATAAATCTCTCATTTTTATTGTATTTTATTCTAAATTTATACATTGTTTGTTGGAGATAATAATTGACCTGACCAAAATGTTGGAAGCTTAGGTATATGAATTATTATGAATCTCTCATTTTAATTGTATTTTATTCTAAATTTATACATTGTTTGTTGGACATAATAATCTACCTGACCAAAATGTTGGAAGCTTGTGAGGTTGAATTGGGAAGATTTATGTTGCATTTCTTCAACGGTAGTTTGTAGTGAGTAGGATCATATGAACCGCTTCTTATCAAAACATAGGGTCTAAAATAATTACAGAATCAGGTTATTGGGTACATTTTCACACCAGGTATGCCTAAATGTGTACCTGGCATACTTGGCACAATCTGGAATGTACCCAGACCTTAAGTATCAGGAGCTGTCATGCACACTTGAGGGCAGCTGTCCCCTGAAAAGAGAGATGCACAGAAAATCTATATATAAATAGAGGAAAAACTCATACCTTTTTCTTGAGGGCAGCTGTCTCTCCTGAAAAGAGAGATGCACAAAAAATCTATATATAAATAGAGGAAAAATTCATACCTTTTTCTTTTCTTAAAGAAACATAAAGGTGGCGACATTCATATCGATAGTGTTGAATTACGGGAACCATAAAATAAGAAATAGACCTGCTCTACCTTAGAACCAGGGCTCCTCTTCAAGGACTTTTTGATAGTCAAGAATGTTTGTAAAATAAACAATGAAGAAACTTTTTGAACATAAATATATATCACATTCTTTTGTTCAAGTGGAATGAATCCATTAGAAGAACTCAGAGGTCATAATCCATTGAATCAACATATTATTGTTGATTTTTGTAGCATCAAGGGGTATTCTCGCATGCTAGTTTGGCCTCTTAAATCGGACCAAGAAAATATTAAATATGAAAAATAAAAAAATATTATTTCTAGCTTGTTACCCACCAAAAGTGGGTGACCCTATAGGAGAATTTTTCTCCTAGTCATCTCTTCCAACTGACAACCAATAACCCTTAAGAGCCACCTTGTAGCCGATGTGACATGCCATTGATATCTCCGTCACTTGTGTCGATCATATGCCCCCTTGCCCATTTGTTAGGATCACATGTTGGAAGGTGGGCCTCTGGTCAAAAGGTACTTTATTCATTTTGCATTTTGGTGCTTATGCTTGTTTGTATTTTGGGCATTTGGCATGCATGATGGGGTGACTTGGAAGAAAGAAGGGTCTTGGTTGTAGTCTTGTTCCCTCACCTTAAGAGGGGGAGGGGGAGGGGGAGGGGCAGGGAGAGGGGGGGTAATTTCCTATCCTATTCTGGTAGGACTGCCTCAAATGGCTTATTGCTTCAGGAAGTGACACTACTTCGGAACCCGTGATTGAGATAGTGTGTTCTTTCTATCTAGTCCATACTTGCCACTCCCCTCCATACATTACGAGCCCTTATTGCACCTCCCTTCTTTGGGTCCACTAGGATCTAGCACACCCCCTCCCCTTTTCCACACATATGGGTTGGGCCTAGAAATGTTGTCCAAGAGGTTGATGCAACTAAAAGAAAAGAAAGAGCATATTATGGCCACAAGCAAGAAACAAAAGAAAGAAAATTATAAAATGTAAAAGATGACTGAGACATTTAACATTAGGATGTGGGATAAAGCCAAGCATAAGGTTTTCCCTTTATCATTATGACCATCCACTGGTTCCTAGGGCCAATGTTGCCTTATCACTCAATAGAAAGGAAACCTTGCATTTCCCAACCCCTGGTGGGCGATGAACAACCCCACTATTAAGGGGGCAACCATTGCTACACATCATTCAAAGCGTGCTCTCATTTCCGAGAGCTTTGAGCAATCATATGGCCACAAGCAGGAAACCAAAGAAAGAAAATTATAAAATGAAAAAAATGGCTGAGACATTAACATTAGTGCATGGGAATAATCAAGCATGAGTTTTACCCCTTATCATTATGACCATCATCTGGTTCTTACGGCCAATGTTGCCTTATCACATCATTTGAAAGGAAACCTTGCATGTCCCAACCCTTGGTGGGCGATGAACAACCCCACTATTAAGGGGGTAACCACTGCTACACATCATTCAAAGCATGCTCTCATTTCATAGAGCTTTGAGCTATAATACAAAGAAAAACAAAGAAAAAGCAAAAGGCAATAAGAGGGGTAGAAAAACAAAGGCCAGGGTAACTCATGCATCCACAATTGCTCCCTCCTCACGTCTGTACACCCAATATGTGGAACTCCTCATCATTGCTACTCATTTGACCATGCCATTTTGCCTTGAGACCCCTTCTTGCCTTTTGTTCCATTATTATTCACATGACACTTATCGATTGAAGGGATAATCGAGAACATGTCACTTCCGTTTGGGGTTTTCCAACCCTTAATAGGGTCGTCTATTAGCCACTCCTACCTAGGGAAGTAACACCATTACATGACTAAGGCCCTAATTTTGGATGAAGAACCTTGTATAAAGTGTCACATTGCCCATTACTTGCAAGCTTGATTCACTTAGATGCAAAAATGATTAAATGTATCTGGTGTCATATGTTGCAACACCATATATTGTATGTGACTGGCATGTGGTTTTATTACGGGTTGGGCAACTTAACTAGGACTTGTTGACCACTCAAATGTACATTTGAAAACTTGTCAACTACTCCATGATCAAAGTGCACTTTGAGCATTCCAACATTGTTACAACAATCAAAATTTCAGAATTTCATCATCATCATTCAATAGATTGTCAACACTTTGTATTCCAAATGGTGCATCCCTGCGGGGATATTATAAAAAATGGTTCTAGTATGATAAAAGTGAGTCATGTAACACATCTAGTTAGCTTAGGATTTTTCTAGAAAGTTTTCACTCTAGGGAGTTTTTTTCCTTAGTTAATTATTTGTGTTTCTCAACACTAAATAATTAGTTATGTTTTTCTCCCAAATATCCCCAAAGTTGGAGTGAGGCTTGATGGTAAAGTCTTAGGTGAGCCCTAGTGTATAAAGTTGATGTATATTACCATACTAGATCATGTCTAAAGTTTCACAGAATTTGGTCGTATCAACGTGTCAACTTTTATTTATTAAAATTTCCCATTGGTTCGGATTTTAATAATTATTTGATGTAAAATGTAAGAAGTGTTGTCTATAGAATTTGTGGGGGCTACGAGTATTCAAAATTAGACATCAACACCTCAAGTTTCTATCTAGACACACTTTAAGGGTAAAAAATGTGTCTTTACCTCTCCTTTCCTATTTTTTCCATTTTTTTTTGGCAAAAACTGGCAATTAATTAGACATAAATTTGTTGGAAATAATGAGAAGGGGGGGGGGGGGGTGAATCAATATTTATTTTCAATTGTTATTTTTGCTAGTTAGATCACTTATAATTAGAACATAGAATGAACAATAAGAATAAATACTTCTATTAATCAGGACTAACGAGGATTTCAATCCTCTTCTTAATAATAAATCAAGTACAATATGGTGTAGGGCTCCAACCCTAGAGGAAGACACCAATCTCCAATCCACTAGGCTCCAACCTGTACTTTGTCAAGCACTGACTTGGACTTCACGAGGCTCCAACCCTATCTTGCTAAGGCATCAACCTTGTCTCTATGAGGCTCCAACCTTATCTCTGGTATAGGCTCCAACTCGGTCTTCTTGAGGACTCCTATCCTCGAGGACTCCAACCCTATGCTTCAATTCTTCAGGATAAGTTCAATAGTTCTTCAGGACTCCCAATATTTTCTACAACGAGCCTTGACAAAATCTTCGCCTTCAACACTGCCCTCAAACGATCTCCAAATCTCTTAGCTCATCAATGACAACTTTGTCTTCTCAGAAGGTGTCACCACTACTCTTCATGTTACCCAAACAATTTCTCCAAGGTCACATCATGAGGGCCTTCAAAAATTCATCATCATCTCCAAGGGTGCCTTCAGGATCAACTTCTACAAGTCTTCTAAATGTCTTCAAGAATGCCTCAAGGTCTGCACCAAACAGTTCTCAAAGTGCTTCACAACGTTTTCAACCAAGGGATGACTTCAATGGTTCTTCAATAATGCTTGGTGATGTGTCAAGCAAAACCCAAACTGCCTTCAATAGGTTGTTCCAAGGATGTCTTCACAAAGCTTCAACAATGATGGCTTCAATACTTTAGATCAATCTTCAATCAAGCCTCCAGCGGGTGACTACTCATATGTCCAAGCCCTCACATGCCAATGTACTCTGAGGTACTGTTCTCACATTGTTCCGAGCTTCAAAACAATGCCTCCAAGATACTCTTACCAAGATGTTCTCTCTTCAAGGATGCCTCAAGGTGTCTCACAACAGTTCCTCAATAAGACTTCCAATACTCCAATGTAAAAAAAAAACTCCATTGCTCCATAGATCCAAGCAACGATGCTTAGCATTGTTCCTCAAATCTGAAGCCTCAACAAACACACGTCTGAAATCTGAGCTCTCTTATTCACTGTAGTGTAGTACGAGTTCTTACACAAGTCAAAACAGGTGGCTATTGCACAATTGTCACATATATCTGAGTTCTTTTAGGTGTATATCCAAGCTCTCTTCAATAGGAAATTGATCACGGAATTGAGGTTAAGGTCTGAGCTTGATGAGGGTATCACAGTGGAGATCCCAACCAATTCTGAGCTTAAAAGGAGATTGTTCTCACTTGTACCAAGTCTGAGCTTGAAGGAGGTCACTATTCTGTACTTATTCCACATAAACAAGTCTGAGCTACACAAGACTGTCAAACAGTGATCTGTACCTCCAAATTGAGACCGTTCTTCAAGCACCGAGCTTGTAATTTGCAATCCGAGTTTCCTTCAATCCAAAGTCTACTGGTTACAGTCACTATTCTGTAATGTAGTCTCTCTATAGATCTACAATACCACACAAGTATTCCTCCTCAAAGTCCTTAAAAGGTTGCCCAAACGGTGATACCAGAGTCTTCCTCTACCTCCCTTCACCTTTTATGCTTCCTCTCTGAATTCTTCACTGAAATTTGATGCTTAAGAGTTCAACCTTATATTTATATAGATTTGACGTTCGACGAAAAGACACATCAATTGGCCATGGAGCCAACTTACATATGTTGGCTTAGGTCGGCTAGCTAAAAAGATATAACATTTCATCATTGAAAAATCATTTTTTCTTGGACTATAAGGAGTTAGAGGGTGAGTAGTAGCTCGTTGGAAAGGGAAAATTGTCCTCTACAAGTTGGTGTCAATTTCATCCTTCAATTAGGTCATTTTCCTATCAAGAAAATTATATCCGTGAAACTACCATCATTATTTCATTTATGGCAATGTTTAGGATTTTATGTTTTGGACAATGTTTAGGGCTTCTTCACTTGTGTTCTTCATTAGGATTAGGGCATCCTTAGGGCATAATCATTAAACAAGGTATTTAGGGCTTAGGGCATCCTATTTGCCAATCAACATTTATTCATGCATCATATAAGGACAAGGGCTTTCATCAATGAGTAGAAGGGTTTGATGGTAAGGGTTTCTTCATTAGATCTTGCATCAACTATTGAGGGCTTGTCATCATATATATAGGGATATATAGTTAGGGATTTTGCATCCTCTCATGCTTAGGGTTTTCTCCTAGGGTTTGCATGAGGTTAGGGCAACAAGGGTTATTCATGTATTACAAGAATATTTGCCATTTCCATCAATGCCGTATTGACATCAATGACAACTTTGACCAACAAAATTACCCAAAAAAATGAGAGAAAGTAAAAATTCTCTCCAAGTGGAAAAGGATTAAAAAATTGAAGTAGACTTTCCCAAGAAAGAAGTCAAGTCAAAAGTTGAGGAATCTCCACAACTCAAGTAGGAAAAGTCCCAAGGAAATTTCGTTAGTCCTTCTCAATGGTTAGTGGTCCAAAAATCAATTTTCTTGAGGAAGATGGTCAAATTTGTTAATTTAAACGAGATTTGTTCGAGGAGAAAAATTGCAAAATAATTTTTGGTGGTCCAAAGCACTCTGAAAATTAATTTGAAGGCCACCCGTCCACTCCAAGCAAAACGACTAGCTTCCCTTTGGATCTACATAGGCTCATCAAGGGTTCAGATTCGTTTGACATGGATCAAGCCATTTTCGTATTGGATCTAGAAATGTCCACTTGGAGAGGGGTTCTCTCATTTTTTTATACTTATAAATTGAGCCTTTGCTTTCTCATTGTAACATATGAAAATCAAGCCTTTGGCTAAGTGAAGTTCTATTGGATTATGTACTCAATATTTTTCTGAATAATAAAGAAAAGACTTTAGGGGCCAATGCATTGTGGTTTTTTTCTTTCGACTTCTATTGTAAAATCTTTCTGATTTTCTTGCTCTTAGTACTCTACTGGTGGTATACAAAATAATCTATTATTTGTAAGATGTCTTACATTAGTATTTGAGTTTTGGGAAACACTTTAGAGTTAGAGGCACTAGTGGGTTTTTGGTTGAACCCTTAGTCCTCTCTTTCATTGTGCTATCTATCTCCTTGTGATTTGACAAAACTATTTAGAGTGTGTAGAGATCCTTTTCTGAATCAGATTTTGAGCTTTCGACAATGTTTTTGGTTGAACTAACCCACTCTCAATGATAGAAGTGGAAGAACCCATTATGGTTTCTCTCAAAGGGTTTTATGATAAGAATTATTTCAAAGGGAGTTTCCTTGCCATTTGCTTGAACAAATTATTTATCTTTAAATCTCTCTCATTTTAATGTGCTTTAACTAAATAAATTTGCTATTTTAAGAGCTTATTATTGCTTACTGAAGGGTAGAGGTGTCCTCATACCCTTTGGATTAACACTTGTAAATTTTGTAAATATTTTCTAACCCTAATTGTATGTAATTTTATCTCCTTGCATATACTTGTCTCTATTCTTCTTTGCTTGCGCAAATCTAGCTAGAAAGGAGGATTTTAGCATGGAAATTTATCATAAACTTGTTTGCAGGTGAATGCTTGGGAATTTAAGGATATATCATCAACATTTTTTGAAACCTAGAGCCTACACTTGTTCGTGATCTAAACCATTTATTTTTCCTCCAAACCCTTGCACAAATTTTCCTTTAAGAGACTAGACGACTAGGGACTCGAGTATTTTTTGTGAAGAAATCATTCATTAAAGGCTTGTAAACCCAAGATGAAAATTTTTGGAGGCCTTTTCTTCCTTGGCTGTGAGCAAAAGAGGGACATTCCTTCTCTTCTTTTTGCAATTTTCTTTATCTTGGATGACTAGGGTTTGAGAAAATTTATTGTGAGGGTATTGGTTAATTGTTTGAGGAAGATTCATTGGAATTCATTGTTATAAGCTTCGTAAAATTCCTCTTTCTATTCTTACAACTTGAGGAGTTTCCCTTTTAAAGAACTATATTTTTGCAAACCCTCCTAAAGGATTTATAGCCCTCACTCTTGTCGAAGAGGGTTTATCTTTGTAATATTAATAAAGGATTTTTTTTTTTGAGGGAGCTCGGGGTTTTCCCCTTGGTATCCCACCTCATTTGGAAGGATGAATTCTTTGTGGTGGTGACTAACTCTTTAGTTTAGTTTTCATTTTCTTGCTATCTTAGTTCTTAGATTTAACTAGTTCATTTTTGTATTTATTAGATTAGTTTCATTTTCTTGCATTTTAGATCTAATCTCTTCAATTGCTCATTTTTTTATTACTAGTTCACTAAATCCAATTGCTAGATCTAGATTTAATTTCTTGCAAATAACTCTAAAATTACTTGTCATCCATTTAATCCAATTATTCTTGTGGTTTCCTTAGCTATTTGATTTAATTTACATTCTTCGTCTGACTTGTTATTTACTCATTAGTATTTTACTGTGATAAAGTTATTTTCTTGATATCATTTTTATGCGTTTCATTTGAATAAATTTATTTGCTTCATTGGTCACTTTAAATACTCTAAATGCACCTCTTAAATCATTAACTTAATGACTGTAAAGTGAAGTGATATTTGTTAATTCATAGTCTTAAAATATTTCACTTTTGAAGCATCTCATTATAATTGTGTTATGAACATAAATTATGTAAAAATAAATAAAAATAGATAATAATAATAATAATAAGTAAATTAACTAATGATTAGTTAGTTAATAATGAAAAGATATGTCTTAGAGACATGCCTGTTTGTGAAAGGGTACTTACCTGGCTATATATACAGGATCCTCATTCTCATTTGTACTCATCCTACATCAATTCTTTTATTCAATATACAATTACAATTACTGTCCTACGATATATGTCTTTGTTTACGAAGTATTTTAAATATTTTCGCTGTGTATACGACTTTTGGTTGTTACATTGGTATCAGAGCTGTTCGATCCTTTGGTCGCTCAACCGTTGCACATAGGCGTGTTCTCCAATTCAGGTCTTTGACCGTCAAATTCATCAACATTGTTGTCATTGAAGTGTTTCGCTACAAGAATTTGGAGTTTCTCCATTTTACTATCAAACATTTGGCCATTCCAAAAAAGAAAAAATTAATATATATGGAGAGAAAATAAAAGTAAAAAAGAAAGATTAAAAAAATATAGAAAAAAAGTCAATTCAAAAAAAGAAAAAGAGAAAATAAAATAAGTACACAAAGATTAAAAAAAAAAGATTTAAAAATAAATAAATAAATATAGTCTGATGTAAATTTTGAAGGAGAACATTCATATATATAAAAAAGGTTCTACATTATTGATAAAAAGTGCATAATGAGGATAAGAGAGAATCTTTTCAAATATATTTAAAACTATACGTAAGAGAAGTAAGAAAAGGAAGACTTGATAATATTATCTTGATTCTTTCTTCATTAAGTGGTTTACAAGCCCGTGGTTATAGAAACCCATGTTAATTGCCCATGGTATTTTAAAAGTAAAAGAAAAACAAAACGAATACAAAATCTCTTTATGTGAATGGTAAGTTTTACCTTTTACGTGGGGAAGCCCATGGTAATTGCCTATGGTATTTTAAAAGTAAAAGAAAAACAAAAGAAATACAAAATCTCTTTACGTGTATGGTAGGTTATACTTTTACATGAAGAGTAAATAATATTATTTTGATTCTTAATTAAGTTGTTTACAAGCCCGTGGTTTTAGAAACCAATAGTAATTGTCAGTGGTATTTTAAAAGTAAAAGAAAAGCAAAAGGAATACAAAATCTTTTTATGTGAATGGTAAGTTATACTTTTTACGTGAAAAGTAGATAATATTATTTTGATTATTCATTAAGTTGTTTACAAGCCCGCAATTTTAGAAACCAATGGTAATTGCCCATGGTATTTTAAAAGTAAAAGAAAAACGAAAGGAATACAAAATCTCTTTATGTGAATGGTAAGTTTTACTTTTTACGTGGAGAACGTTAACTGAGTCAAAAGTACATAAGTGAACATATATTTTATAATATACGCCAAAGGTGAATAATCACGTTTCACTAGGGTTGTAACTTTTCAAAGAAAAAAAAATATTATAAATAAAAGATATATAAAGAGAAGTATTATATTATAAAGGGGTACTTAAAGAAAAGTTCAAGGCATAAAAATATTGAAAATATATATAAGTACAAAGTGGGTATTATTATAAAAGGTTACATAAGGAGAAAATATCAGTTAAGAGTTTACGTTAAAGTGATGTTGAATTAAAGTTTAACGAGTTTTATGAAATAAAAAAAATAAATACAAAGGACAATAATATATTTAAAAGAAGCCAATTGAAACAATATTTAAATATTCTTTTTAAAATACAAAAGAAAAAAAAAACGTAAGTAGAATTATATAAAAAGAATACAAGGGAGTTTTGAAATATTAAAGATAGTAGGAATTTGGATTAAAAGAGTTTTGAAGAATTATAATATATATTAAAAAACACTTTTAAAGGAGGTTTGAAGTACAAAGTCCAAAGGAACTTTAAATATAATACCTTAAGTCATCTCGACAAAACAAATGGGATCAATCATTGAAAAAAAATGATGGAGCTCAATTCTAAATGGACGAAGGAAGAAAGGTTTTTCTATAATGGTCTTTCAGTTACAGATCACAAAGTAATTACATTAAAATGAAATATCCAAGAAAGAGAAGTTAATGTCGCCATCAACCCAAGCAATGATAAAAATTATATCAACATCAACTTGACAAATCAACTATTAATTCTAGAGCTAAGCATTGGTGTAAAAAAAATTATTTTTGACCAAAACGAGTATAAAATTAGTGATATACAAGTGACAATAGGTCATTATGACTACATATCTCAATTTCATGTTGTAAGGACGGATAAAAACACTGACATCATACTCGGTCAACCCTGGTTTAAGGATTTGGGTACATTCATGTTAAACATAAAGAAACAAGTTTTGACGTTTCCTTATAAAGGGAAGATGGTCATGTTTCAAGACATAACAAGCAAATCAAAATCAATAAAATCTTCATTAGAAAACCTTAAGGATATTTTAGACTTTACGTTTCAAGATAACAAAAAAACGATATCAAAGAAGCAAAAAGAGCTTGAAGAAGTCATTTGCAGCGAAGACAAAGAAATATCGCGCCTCAGAGTTCACCAAGAAAAACTACTCGAACAAGTCAAGAAAGCTCAAGCATCAAAGAAGGAACTCAAGGAGTGTTTATTAGAACAAGAAGAAGAAAATTTACATTTAAAGAACCTTAACCAAACATTAGTAGAACAAATGAAGTGTTTAAAAGACGAGAAACGTGAAAGCCAAAATAAATCTAGCTCAGAGAATGAGGAATGCTTACATTTCAAAAATCATAATCAAAATATGCTCAAATAGATTAAAAAACTTAAGGACGAAAAGAAACCATTGACAAATAGGTTCAAAGAACTTGTCGCAAAGGAAGCATCAAAATATTCAGATGTAGCAGTCCAAACTGAAGAAATAAAGATCAAGACCACTAATCTCTTAGTTCAGGCAAATCCAAACCCTATTGAAGTAAAAACATACTCAGAGGCTGTAGTTAAGTCAACAACAGCAATGCCTGATGGAAATCAGGAAACTTCCATAAAAACGTTTAAGGAAGTTCAAACAAGAAAAATTCCTTATCTACATTCGAATCACAAGAGTAGACACCTTAATCAATCTACAAATCTATGTCACACAGAACATAAACAAACTTATGTTTCGAAGAATATTGAAGTGAGCTCAATCTGATCATACGATAACTATTCACCACACATCTCCAAGGATCAAAATATTCCCTAGAAGATTAATCTAGGATGATACGATCTGTTTTCAGTACAACAATTCTGTCTATCGCTCAGAACATCATATCGTCTTGTATCAACAAAGATAAAAGCTCAGAATAAGAAAATATTCTGAACAACAGAAGATATCCGATTCTTCATCAATAAGCTTTGAGAACAAAGCTTTTTGAAGGAGAAGACAATGTTATGAACATAAAATTATGTAAAATAAATAAAAATAGATAATAAATAATAATCATAATAATATAAATATAATAATAAATAATAAGTAAATTAACTAATGGTTAGTTAGTTAATAATGAAAAGGCATGTCTTAGAGACATGCTTGTTTGTGAAAGGGTACTTACCTGGCTATATATACATGACCCTCATTCTCATTTGTACTCATCCTACATCAATTCTTTTATTCAATATAAAAATACAATTACTGTCCTATGATGCATGTCTTTGTTTACGAAGTATTTTAAATATTTCCACTGTGTAAACGACTTTTGGTCATTACAAATTGTATTTCAAATTAACATTTTTATTTCATTTGCATTTTAGATCTAGTTTGCATTTTTAAAACCAACCTCCAACCATAAGCTTGGTTGATAGAAATTTTAGGACCAAGTTTTGAGGAATTGAGGGGAAGTCTCACTATAGAATAGACATTAATTAAAATTTACCAAGACCACTTTGCCATTACACATTAACGTAATGTTGTTTCAATTTGCAATTGGTTATTGTACAAGATGAATTTTGAGCATTTCATTCTACTTGCAAGCATTACATTTTATTGTTGTTGTACTTGTCAATTTCAATTATATGCTCATTGTCCTTTGATAACATTCTATCTCTTGGAGTATCTCTCTTTAATACAAGTATATGTCCTAGTTATTATGCAAGACTCTTTTTATATATGTTGCTCATATCTCAAGTTGTGAATAATCTCTTGTGATTTTACTTAACTAACCTTTTGCTTTGTAGTTTATCCAATTGTGCAAATTATTGATTTTCTTGATATATCTCATTTGTAAGTATTTTTAATTAATTTGTGAGCATATATTTCTTGCAAGAATATTTGGCACTCGTCTAACCATATTTGTCTTGCAGGATATCTAGTGAACATAATTGATTTATCTAAATTGTTGATTCTCATATGCTCCTAATTGTTCATACTTGCTAAGAAATCTAATCTTAAAATCTAATTCAAGTTGCTAAATTGGTGAAGCCTTAACGAAGAGAGTTGGGAATAGGTGACAACTCCTTCTCAAATCTTTGCGCCTTAAAAACCACACCTTGTGGGGTTGAATACTTTTACCACATTTAGGCGTGCATCTTAGGTGACAACAAAGCTGAAGTCCACCAGAGGATCATATTGACACCCATAGGTGATGTGTTGAGAACCATCTATCCCCAGACATTCGTAAAACACCATTTACATTTATGGACACCTTCAACACTCACAACTTCTACACCCTTCCCCACATTATTCATGGGATGATGCATTTGGACCAATTTTCCCCCAGCTGGCTTAACATACACATATATCTATATCTATATCTATATCTATATCTATATCTATATCTTATCTAATCTATATATATATATATATAATATATATATGTATATATATATATATGGTGTGGCATTTGATCCAAGGCCCAAATGAGGTTTTTCTCGTTCATTGAGACATGTGAGGGCTAGCACCATCTTCAATGCTCTCAACAATGGAGTAGAGACAAATATTTAGCCACATGGAGACCCATTAGACTAGGTTTTGTGCCCCAAACCACATTTTGGGGGCACCAGATAATTTGCATCGAGACAGAGGGGCCAACCCCTCCATCATGATTTTAGAGGCCCTTAACAACACCTATGGCACCATTTGGCCTCAACATCTTCCCTATGGAGGCCTACACATGCATGACGTCAACATTTCGACCCTCCTTTAGGAGATTTATCATTTGATTACATTGGTTACTAAGTCGGCCTTTGACCTAGAGGTGTTTTTAGCCCACCACTATATGATTTTAGGGGCTTGTAGGCTAAATTAGAGTTAGTAGGACACAAATATATTAGAGATCACTCATTTGGTCTCTCATCATCATATCACTTGGGATTTTAGCCTCCTTAAGGAGACTCACACTTGTTCTTTTCTTGGATTCTGGGATGATTGGATACATTTTGATATTTGGAACTGATTTTTGGACATCTTTTGGAGCTATTCTTGGCATAATGGATGGAATTTCTTTCTAAATAGCCTTGTAAGTGTTATATTGTTGAAGGTATTTCTTTTTCCATGTCTAATGTATGGAATGAGTAGTTCTAATCTATGCTAAAATTGCTCCCTAATTTTGTTAACTATCTATTGAGTGCTAGTTAGAAGAAACTTGCATGCATTATTCATACATGACATTGTAAGTATTATCCTAGTGGTGAAACTCTTTGTAGCTCTTCCCATAAACTCCATTATTCCTTGAGTGGGTAAATGCTTGAAAATTGAGCCAGGACATCGATTTTCAAGCTCCTTAAGAGAAAGATTGGCTAATCTTTGACATCCATGAAACCATATACCCAAGGGACAAGACACTAGTCCAAGTGTTTGGTGATTGTTCTAAATTTTTATCCATTTTATCTCTCCTTAAAATTTATGTCCTTTCAAGGATAAAGGAGAAACAGGGTCTTGGTGTAAATTTAAGGGAGAGAGGAATGTTGGAAAATCGAGAGACTTACAGATTATAGTTGATTTTCCTTGATAATTACTTGTGATATTAGTTCGCCTTTTATTACTTATTTTTTCTTATTCATGAAGAAATTACCAAAACCATGAAGATCACAAAGAGAAAAAGTACAGAAGATATAGGCTCCAAGCTAGGGTGAAACCCCTCCAAACGGAAAACTAAGAAAGAATACTTCTCTTCTTATAAAAACAGTTCAATATGAGACTTCCAAGACTCAAAAACCAAAGCCAAAAATCCTCCCAAGCATTGTTAAAAATATGAAACTACTGTCAAATTCCACCTTGGACAACTCACTTGATGAAAATAATAATTGCATTTAATTCCTCTTTTCGAGAGGACCAAAATCGACCTAAAGATCACTCAAATCGGATAAAGGAAAGTGCATTTATGAATAAAAACCCACATGTGCATATTTGATAAGGTCGGCCCTAACGCAAAGTGGACCCTCTTGGAAGACTATAAATAAAATTGTCCTCTACCTCATTTGGACACAATCATGAGACACTCTTATTGCTTGGTTTTTGGCTCTCTCAGGTCTGAGGTTCATCCACAGAGGAATAGGTTCGCTCTGAGGTGAAATTGTAGGGTCCGAAGCTCACATTGTAGATATAGGGTTTTGGGCTATAGTCGCAAGCACAACACAGAAGGATCTCAACCACAGTTGCTCCCACAAAGGCTCATGTGTGCGACTGGAGGCTTCTAGTCGCACATACAACTCATGAAATCCAGTCGCACATACAACTCACTGTTCATGTGATTGGGAGTTAGGGTTTTCACAGACACAATCGTTCACTTGCCATAGATCATATCTGAACCTAGTCGCTTGCTTGCCAGGTTTAAGGGTGAGAATGTGATGCTTCGCTCAGATGAATCCTCCATGCAACTAGGAACTAAAATATGAAATCTCAGTTGTCCAAAGATTTCACTTAGTGATCGCAGGGTTTGGCAGTTGACTGCTGTAAGTGACAGTTCAATATAGATTTCAGAATCAATATTTCGAGTATAAGCTATGTTGGGTTTGTTTCGAGGATGTTGTAGTTGTTTTTTCCGATTAGCTACATGAATGAAGATATGGATCATTGTACTCTCTTTTACGGAATCATTTGATGATAATCTATAAGAAGAAGTATTTGCAAGGATTTTCCCCATAGTGGGTTTTTCCCTGGTCTCCGACCAATCTTGGTGTCTTTATGTGTGAATGCTTTTCTTCTATTTTTCCTTTATGTTCTGCTACATTGATGATGATGGTATTATTCTTTCTACATAGTTGCATATGATGATGAATAATGATGTAAATCTTAATAATGTTTTGATGTTATGGGGTGAGCTTAATGTGTTAATGAAGAAACGCAATTATCAAAGCAAAGAACAATATAGCCCTAAGAAAAATTAACATGGTATCAGAGCTGGGCTGAAGAAAAGTGATGGAGATCACCCCCTTGGAGACACCCTTGATGGAATCAAGAGAAGATGGAGGAGACCTAAAATAATTTTAGGGTTTGAAGAAAACCTTAGGCAATTTGTGTATTAGGTTTTGATGGATATTATGAAGTCAGGGTTTGAGAGAAACCGTGGTTTATGACAAGATTTGAGATATGAAATCTAGAAACCCTAGCATGGTCAGAATAAAGATGTTCAAGCACTTGTGACAGATTTGATGAACCCCTAGATGGGATAGTCTTTAATAGGTCTGGTTGTTGATAAAGTTGATTGAAGGCAACATTGTTAGGTGGAAAATGTACAATGATGGCTGGTTCAAGAGGAAGAGAATCACCTCTCATTGAAGACAAGTATTTATTGACTTATGATGTTCCTTTATGTATTTATTTTTTTCTAGACTTATGGATCTGATTATTGTTTTGATCATTACTTATACTTTCTGCATGTATATTTGAGTATTTAGATGTTTCTAACCTCCTTGATGAGATGTAATAAGAGGGTCCTTCTTGAGGATCATTTGAGATGTAGGATAGAAAAGCTAGAGCTGGAAAAGGTAACGAGGCACTTGATGAAAATGTGAAAAAGTGGTACAAGCTGCCGATGTCAAATGAAAAGGTGCAAAGTTATTTGAATATATTGTTTCAATGTTATGTTTAAACTGTATTGGCAAGGTAAGCCCTAAGGTATGATGATAATGTCTCCTTCTCATATGGTTCATGCATACATGTGAAAGTAATTTGCATTCATGGTTCTTATGATGAAATGGTGCACTTGATATTAAACAAGTATCTTACCTTCTAGACATAATGAATTTCTTGATTCTATGAGGCTACTTAATGTTGATCTTTGATATATTGGTATACTTGATGTTTGGATAACATCTACCTTTTGGATATCTTGATCCCATAAAGAAGGCTAGCACTTTGACGCTAGTAGATAATACTCTTGACACTTGACGTGCATAAGACATGACATATTTCATATAGAAGGATAGTTCATTGATTTCTATATACAATACTATTGATGAAAGTATGGAAAAAGGTTTGACACTCTTGTTGTTTTGGTAAAGTTTTATCGAATGATCTGACTTGATCCTATTGACAATGATAAGCATGGTAACCATGATGATGGAAGTCTAGCAATAAGTTTGATATTCATAATTTTCTTGTTGACCTTCGTAAGTTAGTAATTATGTTCTATGGTAAATTTGGATGACTTGATTTAGTGGATTAAGCTATTTAAGCATTATTGTGTTCATGATGTTTGAAGACTGATGTCATACATGTGAGCTTCCCTTATCATATGAATATAACCCTTGAAAAAATGTTGATAACATGATGTGATGATGTAGTAGCTTATGTTAGCATGTTATGACCATGATGGTTATATGTTTGACTTTATATCTAATAGATCTGCTGATTCATGACAATATTATAAACAGGTTGATGACATGAATGAATATGACTGAAGTGGATTCCCATTCAGAGGGAGAATCTCTCCATAAGATTCTTACTCCTATTACCATTTGCATTATATATATTTTTTACTGTTGAAATATGATTTATGGGCATGCATAGACATATATTTGACATTGTTGATTTGCAACAATGGTATGATATGAGGTGAGATAGTTTTATCTCACTATAAGCCTCAGCCGCATGAAAAAAATCCTACAGGTGCGACTATAGCCTCCCAACCACACAGATGCAAGCTCAAGGGTGCAACCAAGGCACTATGTCAGTTCTGAGCTAGGGTTTGGTAGTTGGGAAACCACAATTGCTCGCATAACATCTTGAAGGGTGCAACTGTAATCTCCCAACCACACAGAGGAAGGCCTATGGGTGCAACTATGCCTACAGGACAAAAAAATGAAGTTTTGTGAATGAAATCAGATGTTCACGTGAAAGATGTCAATCCTACAGACATGAAACAAACAATAGAAAGTTCTACGCGCAGGGAAGTTTGAATGAATTATTATAATATCAATATGTAGACTGAATTGGTGCTTGGAGGTGATTGGGATATGCATATAGATGTGTCATTATGATGAAAGTTTGTGCTACAAGAGTTTGGCATGATTCAGCTGATATGTATGAGTAGTGTTTGGAAATGACTTAGAACTTTGACTTGATGATTGAGATATGTTTTGGAATATAGATAGAAAATTTGGATTTGACATGATGACTAATGATTTGATTTGAAAATTGATGATTTTCATTGATGACAAGGATATATGAGCATAGTGGCTGCCAATGACTTATATGGGTATTCAAAAATGGTTTTGTATTGACCTCCTTATTCCTAGCACAATGGTTGAAGTATTGATAGCTATGATTCAGTATGAAGATGGAACCTGCATGACTTATCTTTGGTGTATACATTTGCATCTAGTATTATCATCATGAGAATGACTTAATGAAGTTTGGATTGATATTGCATGATAGATGAAAACTTGATAAATAGATGAATTCAAGACTTGATATGAGCCCTACATGTCATCTGGTCTAAAGAATTGATACTGTGATGACTTTGATATCAATTTTGATCTGCCTTCTAAACTTTGATGAGCTGACTTAGCTGATTTGAGCATATTGGTTTGGAAAAGTGTTATATTTGCAAAGATCATTGTATGAAGAAAGCTCCCCGATCCAGATATGTCCGCATTGACAATTATCTAGTGAAGCATAGAAGAAGATGTGTTGATCCAAACCTCTACTTCAGAAGAGTTCCAAGGCATGACTTTGATTTTGATTTTGGTTTTATATTGATGGTCTACTCTTGATAGGAAATGATCCTATGATGATCAATGTAAGAAGGAGATGGATTTTGAAGTTCGAAATGACGAATCAATTTCTGAAGTTGGGAAAATAAAATCTATATTGTGAAGCTATTGAAGAAGTATTGGAAAGTGGAAATGAAAATCCTTGGACACTTCGATTGAATTTCAAGAAGTTGTGAAAATATATTGTTGAACTTGACTTGGAAACCGATAGTTGATTGAAGCATTGATGTTTTGTTTTGAACATCCATTCGTATATATACATGATGTGCATAGAACCTAAGTCGATTCATGATTGAGCCGCTTCATTCACATTGAGTTGATGCCTAGAATCCTTAAAATTACTTGCATGACACGATATTCCTGTGATATGTGACTACTTGGGTGTACTGATGATGCTTATATAATTATTGATGAGGTGAGCACATTTAGATCCTACCTTAGCATGATGTTTGCCATGATATCTTGGATGAGAGGTCCATAGCACGACCGAGGTCGAGTACGATGTTGGGTGTACTGATGATGCTTAGATTGTTATTGATGGGATTAACACATTTGGATGCTGCCTTAGTATGAGATTTGCCATGTTATCTTGGATGAGAGGTCCATAGCACGATCAAGGTTGAGTACGATGTTGTTAGCATGACTAGCCATGTGGCAGGTGAAGAAGCTCCTTGGAGAGCCATGTGAGCAGGATCTGAAATGACATGGATACATTATGATGAAAAAAAATGGGAATTGATTGATAAAGAATCCAACATATAGCTGGGATTGAGTTACCTTCATATATTGAGACATTTCTGCTTAAACTTGTGGTTGGAACCTCCTTGAGAGGGAGGATGAATATGGTATCCTTTTGTGATATATATATATATATATATATATATATATATGATTGTTTATGTTCTAATATGATATTTGATTTGATGTCTTGCATGAACAGGAGACTGCGACTATTGCTACATGATGATCAAGCTGATACCAGATATGAGTATGATTAGAGCATCGCTGATCGAGAACACTGAGACAACTCTTCTCCCCCTGTTTGAGCTCATAGGGTGAGAAATTAAGATAGAGGGCTCCTGGGGTTGAGAGAAATCTAGACAATAGGGTATCACCCCTATCTGTAAACCATAGGGTTGGAGTAGTAGCTTACCCTATCTTTTTCTTTGCAGAGTATACCCCATTTGGCATCATACTCACAAGCAAGGCTTATTGGGATAGTCCCTCCCCGTCTGGCCAATGGGTTGAGGAGACTTGGAAGCGTGTGATCCATACCTCTTGGTAAGTCAGGTATCTTGTCCAAGCTGGATTATGATGCAGGTGTTCTACCACATGACTGCTTAGATTCATTTATGGGAAGATCAATAGGTAATAGGATTGGGTTGAGATAACCCTATGCGATTCCAAGTTGGGAATGAGCTCCCTGATGTGATACCAGGGTTGAGATGTGCTACCCTGTGTGTTTAGATATCCTATTTTTTGATATGGGGTTGTAGATGTATAACTCCCCCATGAGATTTTAGATCGAGATGTGATCATCGTTGTGGTTCTAGGTTGAGATGTGCTCCCTGATGATATGCTCTCTAATGATGATGCATGTCGTAGATCTGACTCCCAACTAGTGTTTCTGGGTAGTATTTCATTGGCAGAGATTCCCGGTAGTAGCCCAATGAATAAAAGGGCGGTAACTTATGCTCCCCTCCGATGACTAATTCTTCTTCTGTTAGATTTGAGAATGTTCAACATATCAACAGGGATAATCAAGAGATAAACAAGAATGAGCAAGAGATGAATCAAGATGAACATTGATGATTCGAGATGATGGGATACTTGAGATAGGACATATGATGTTAGGATGAGATATTGATCGATGGACATATATTGACAAGTGGAATTCTCCCTAGTTGAGAAGTGTTAAAAATATGCAATTGCGGTCACATTCCACTTTGGAAAACTGACTTGATGGAGATAATAATTGCATTGAATTCCTCTTTTCGAGAGGACCAAAATCGACATAAATATCACTCAAATCAGATAAGGGAAAGTGTATTTATGAATAAAAACCCATGTGCATATTTGATAAGGTCGACCCTAATGCAAAGTGGACCCTCTTGGAAGGCTATAAAAGCAAGTGTCCTCTACCTCATTTGGAAACAATCATGAGACACTCTTCTATCTTGTTTTTTGGCTCGCACATGTATGAGGCTTGTTCGTGGAGGAATAAACTTGCTTTGAGGTGAAATTGTAGGGTCCGAAGCTCGCATTTAAGATCTAGGATTTTGGGCCACACTCATAGGTATAACGCAAAAGGATCTCGACCACTTTCTCTTCCACAGAGGCTCATGCATGCGACTAGAGCCTTCCAACCACACAGACAACTCATTGTGCATGCGACTAGGAGTTAGGGTTTTCACACGCACAATAACTCACTCGCTAGGCTTAAGGGTGCGACTGTGTTGCTAAAGTTGCTCAAATGACTCCTCCTCCATGTGACTACAAATTAAAATATGAAATCTCAATTGTTTGAATATTTCACTTAGTGACCATAGGGTTCGGCAGTCACTGCAGTCAGTGACAATTCAATACAAATTCCAGAATCAATATTTTGAGTATAAGCTTTGTTGGGTTTATTTCAAGGATGTTGTAGTTGTTTTTCCTGGTTAGATGCATAAATGAAAATATGGATCATTGTACTCTATTTTGCTGAGTCATTTGATGACAATCTATAAGAAGAAGAATTTGCAAGGGTTTTCCCCATAGTGTGTTTTTCCTTGGTCTCTGACCAATCCTGGTATCTCTATGTGTGGATGTTTTCTATTGTTCCTTTATGTTCCGTTGCATTGATGATGATGATATTGTTCTTTCTACATAGTTGCATATGATGATTAATAATGATTTAAATATGAATAATGTTTTGATGTTATGGGGTGAACTTAATGTGTTAATGAAGAAATGAAATTATCAAAGCCAAAAAAAATATAGCCCTAAGAAAAGTTAACAAGCACCGAGTCAACCCACTAGTAAGATCTCTTCCAAATGAACCAAACTCTTCCAAAGTCAGTGAAAACCAAACTTGGTCCAAGGAACCTCAACTTAAAATCTCGACTCTATAACATAGGATTTTGGTTCGTCTTGGTTTCAACAGATATCATAAGAGATTATATATGTAAAAATTGAATAACCAAGTAAGTTGACATTGTGAAGCACCAATTGCAAGATGTAAAAGGAAACCTTCACGAGGGGAGACAAGAAGTGGGTCTCTAAGAGGAAAGTAATAATACTATCCTCGAAGAGGCACACGAGAGCATGGAAAGATTCATTAGCGAAATAGTTCACACAATGATGTTAAACCGAATACGACACACATTCAACAATATGAGTACCAAAGCCCCAAAATAGTTCAATTTCTCCAATACATATGAACACAACATATACTGTAAACATCCCAATAATTGTCCTAAAACATTTGATATACATGCATGGAAATGTGTTGGCTCATGGAACTTCAATTATAAGGTGAAATATCCAAGCACATTAATTACAATGGCAGGCACTAGTTCCAATAGTAGAACATTAAGCCACTTGCTTCACCAAAGAATAGTTTTTCTCTCCTATGCCAAGTAGAGAAACCAAGAGTAGCTCTCCAAAGCTTAAGCCTCCAAAATCCCTTTGCTTGAGTTACGAGGTTGCTTTTATAATAAGGGGAATGAAATTTCATATCCCCATGACTCTTGAATTACCCTCATGTCTCTTGGACTTCTAATGTGTCATTTGGACTTCTTAACAACTCTTGAATTTCCAATGTCTTTTGGACTTCTCCTATAGACATTTTGGCCATATATGGCTAAGTGACTTCCACATTCCACATATGACTCTTGGAATTCCATAGATTACATTTTGTCTTTTATAATGATTACAATACTACATCATGACTTCCACATCATCATATGATGGGACTTGACATGTTACTATCTTTGATGACTGAGACTGACACTGACTTGATGACATTGCCTTTCTCTAGTGGTGACATAGTTGCCACTTTGTCTTTGATCTTTGTTTATCTTCTGATCTTAGTGCTTTCACTCTCCAAAGTGTCTTCAATCTTGGAGTCTTTGGGGTGATTTTATCATCAAGTTTTAAGTGTGTTCTTGGTTCTTTTTATGCTTCCTTTGATTATCCTGTTTGCCCAATCTTCCTTGTGTGTTCTTCCCATGAGGTCACTAGAATACCTGCTTCTGCAATCACCCAAGACGAGCAATTATTAGCTTGAAAATATCCTAATCTACCATGTTTTATGCATGTTTTCTATTTATACCTTTTCGGTGCACTCAAAAGGGTCAAAGGTGCTTCTAGGCGCATGGGTGTACTTTAAAAGGATGAAGGGCTGAAGAAGGGAATCTTCGAGGCTTCATCATGCACTCATGCACTAAGGGAATAAGGTAGTCAAGGCTGAGTGCATGTCACAAGTCCAAAGGATGAAGGGGAAGACTTCAAGGTTTCCAAGTGCGTTGTGTGCTCAAGGGAGAGAAAGAGGGCGCATTCGTTCATGTCAAATGAGTGCTCTCAAGGAAAAAACATTCCTTTAGGTCAAAGGAGTGCTCTCAAGGAGGGTACATTCCTTCAGGTCAAAGGAGTGCACTAAAGGAAACCAAAGAGGGTGAATGACGCAAGTCCGAAGGTTGAAGGGTGAGGCTTTGTGCCTTCGGAGTGCGCTCATGCACTCAAGAGATCAAAGAGAGAACATGGCACAAGTTTGAAGGATGAAGAGAAAAGCTTCATGCCTTTGGAGTGCACTCATGTGCTCAAAGGTCTGGAGGGCACATGGAACATCAAGGAAGGCTGAAGGATTGAGCTTCGAGTCTTAAGGGTGCGCTAATGTGCTTAAGCCTTAATGGGGGCACACTTCTTCAAGTCGAAGGAGTGCGCTAATGAAAGATCTAGTCATTTTGGAGGGTGCAGTTTGGAAGAAGGAAGGGGATCATGGTACTGTCCTTTCCATTCCAACCCAAAACTCATTTTTTGGACTCGCCACATGCTCATAATATCACTTTAGGTGCATTTTTATTTTTTATTCATCTTATTCAGATAATTTCCAATTATTTATATGATAAAAAAATATGTTTTCACTTGGGGTATTGGTTGTTGCAATAATAGGTACCTCGAAAAATTCCTGCCATGCTCAACATCCGGGTGGCCAGTAATAGAACATGTATCATTCATCACTCATCATGATAGGCTTCTCACAAAACTTTGCATATCCTGACATCATTTCTTCTAAATGAACCATAGGGTCCATCATCTCGACCACGTTTACCACCACCTCCCCTTGCATATGGTAAATGCCCACGCCAGTCGATAGAGCCTTCCCACTCATGGATCACCTCATGTTATAAACCCCCACATACTATTGGGATCCATGACCATCTACCGAGGCTCGGAAACCACTTCAGATTGCATGCCTTGAAGATCAACCTCATTCTTCTTCACTCATTTCTTACCAACCCCATTCTTGGGCCACCTCTTGTATGTTGTGATGGATCAAGCTAGACACACCATCGAGTTTTACATTTGGCCTACCATGTTGGCATTATGTTTCAAGTGTTGTCCTTGATGGCAACTCACTCAAAGGTTGGTACAGGTGATGGCAACTTAATCAGAGGACAGATCTTAGTACAGCAGGACAAGAAAGAGATATACGCAGGTTCATCAAGGAGAATCCGCGTGTACACGCAGGTTGGCTTCAGTAAAAGCGCGTATATGTGGAAAACTTATCTTTGGTCCGTGGCGGTTATTCCTTGGAAGTTGTGCCTATGGCTTTGGACCATGGTGTCTCGACGAACGTGTTGATCCCTAGTTTCGAAGTTGATGGTATTGGTTTGTTATGGTTTTGGACCATGGTATTGAGCAAGGCCTAAGGCTATATAAGGAGAAGATCATTAGGCCAAGAGGTGTGCAAGAGTGAGCAAGTGATGAAGATCTGATAAAGTGTTAGATCCAGATGCTGGTTATGGGTTGGTGATGTCTTCCTTGATCTGAACCAAGGAGGCACTCATGTGAAGGATGATGAATGATGGATTAGGCTTGGAATGATTATCTTTATATGGGTTGAGTATGGATAGACTAGATCTATCGACACATGTTTATGAATGTTATGATTTGGGTATGTTCTGATGTCTGAAGTAGCTGCAAAGTTATGAGGTTGAATTTGCAGATCTGTACGCGGGTTGTCCTTGGTAAAAGCGCGTATACACGCGGTTTTGGTACCGTGAAGTAGCGTATGCTTAATAAGATTTGATATTTCAGGTTGCTGCTGATTCTGGTGGTTGTTGCAGAGTTTTGGGCTTTGGTTTTGTTTCTGTGTACTTGATGACAGGGTTGCAGTGATTCAGTATTGGGTTGTTTAATGAATTATGATGCAAGTATAAGGTTTGATATCTCAGTAATGTTTGTTTTGTACTCTTGGATCCAGTCTGAAAATTGATGAAACGTGGTCCCTGAAGAGTGTAGGGTCAACACCTACGTACTAGTAAATGGATCAGCTAGTACAAGAGCTGAGGGGGTTGTAGCTCCCTTCCAGAAGTAGTTGGAAAACGAGAGAGGGTTGTAGCCCTCTGCAGGTTGGAGCCTGCATACTGGTAAAGGACTGCACCAGTAT
>APFE030189447.1:0-31114 GCA_000404065.3 Pinus taeda
CTTCCTAGAATCAGATGAATAACATGATCATGATCATGAATAGGTGGAGACCTTTGGGAGTCTCAAATACATTGGAATGATTGTCCAAGACTTTATGGAGATCTGGAGAAATAGATGATTCCAATGTGGAAACATCTAGCGAACATAATTGTGCAATTACACCTCTTTGTTCCTTTTTTAGAAGCTTTTTCATACCGTTAGAGCTGATTATCTTTCCCAGTTTCCTTGCAATACCCCTTAATTCAACTTCCTTTCCTTCCACAGAAAATTTCATGAAAAGTTATTTAAAATTGAAAGCTATTGTACCCAAGGATTGTAGCCATGGGATTCCTAGTACAACATCATCACCTCCCATTGGAATGGAAAGCATTGGGCTATTCAATACATATTCTCCCATCGATAGCTTGATATTATGGCACTGTCCAAAGTAATTTATTGTTCCTCCATTTGCAACCATCACTTGACATTTTGGTGCTAGATATAAGAAGCAATTCAATTATTTTTCTACCTTACAATGAATAAAATTCTGGGTACTTCCTGAATCAATCAACACTATTACCTTTTTCTTCTTGATTTGTCCTTCTATCTTGATGGTTTGAGGAGTGGTAATTCCCGCCAATGCATTACAAGATATGGTCGTATTCATTTATTCTAGGCTTTGTTCCTGGAGTATATCCTCTTCTTTTGACCTTTCTTGCTCCTTTTCTTCTTCCTCTTCACAATCTATGTAGTATAATTTCTTCTCGGCACACTTATGACCTTTAGTGTATTTGCTATCACAACTGTAACAAAGCCCTTTTGCTCTTTTTTCTTCCAATTGTTGTGGTGTCAACCTTATAGGTTGTGGAAGACTAGGGGCAACAACACTTCCATCTTTATAGTTGTGAGTGGTATGCTTCCTGGTTGCCATAATTTTGCTTTCCATTTTTCTTGCTAACCTGAATGCCTTCTCTAGTGAATTAGGTTCCCAAAGGCGAACATCATGTTGGATATTATCCTTTAAAGTCCCTATGAACACATCAATCCTATGATCCTCTTGAATATTTTTTACACTTATGTTAAATTTTTGGAACTCCTCAATGTGCTCCATTATTGAACCTTTTGTTTGAGACTTATCAATTGGCTAAAAAAAATGTTACTTTTTGTATCCTCATAATATGCTATCAATTCTTCCGTAAAAATTGCCCAAGTGATAATTTGTTTACGAGAGCAAAGCCATTGATACCATACAAACTGATTTGGTTCCAAATATAAAGTTGCAATACGTACCTTTTGTGTGTTTTGCACATTATTGAGATCGAAAAATTGCTCCATCTGTAATATCCATGTTGTGGGATCCTTGCCATCAAACTTCCTCATATCGATTTTTGGAATATGGTGGGTCTTCTATCCCACATTAGAGTCTATGAAATCATGATTAACATTTCTTTTGTTCGCATCATGAGTTTCCTTTACTATCTTTTCACCATTAGTAAGTATTTCTTGTAGAAAATTTGTTAAATCTGTCTTCAAATCTGCCATGTCTCGCTTTAGATCTATTATGTCTCTCTTCAAATCCATCTTCAAATCTATCTTCAAATTGACCATCTTAGCTTCCACGCCCTTTATCTTAGATTCCATGCCATTTATATTAGCTTCTGTTAGCTTTTGTGAGAGTGATATTTGTTGCACTTGGTCTTGTAATTTTGATATATCATGTAGCATTTCTTCCTCTTCTTCATGAGTCATGCTAGAGATTTTAGGTCGCTTACTAGGTTTTTGCATTTTCTTTCCTTGGGGCATCAGTTACTGATAATAATTCTCTATTATGCCACTTGAATTCCTTCAAAATAAATTTTCAAAGCAAGCTCAAGCAAAAATTAAAAAAAAAAATCTACACGCCTTTTTTCACTTTGTAGGAGCTTGATATTGCCTCTGATGTATCTTTGTACTTCTGGGTCATCTAGTTCTGAAATTGTGATCTGCAGTAGCCCTCTATGTCCTCTTTCCAATGCCACTCATCTGATCCAAGGAGGAGTTATGTGAAATCTCCCACAGTGACCTGATTATAGACTAGTTCAGTAGAGTGAACTTGTACAACATGCCACAATTCACTGTTTCAACCTTTGGCTCTGAAATATATATACCAGAAACTACAGTTCGTCCTCTTTCTGTACCTTCTTATATAATTTCATTCCAATGATCCGAGAGAAAATTATGACGATTTTCCCCAGGTCACCTGTTTGGAATGTAATTCAGGAGTCTGCCAAAAGACAAACTTCCTCAGATCATATCTCTACAAATATAGTGCGAAAATCTCTAAAATTTGGACCCGAGGTTCAGCGCGATTTCTTATCAAATGGGTTTTTTTTTTAGCTTCTGAAACATCACAGAAAAAAAATTTATAGCGAAAATTCCATGATGACCTATTTGGAGCAGCGAAATCCTAGAATCCAAAGCTCTAATACCAAATGTTATGAAACCAGCTAAAAAAAAATGATAGAAAAGATAGTTCAACACCTTAGAATTCAGCCTTTTCGAGGGGGAAACCTCCTTTACATTACATAAATGAAAAATTCTTGGATGATTCAAATGACAAAACCTCCTTTCTATATATAGGGGTCTAAGCAATCACAATATAACCCAGCCGACCTAGCAATAATAATATAAAGCCACAAAAATAAAAATAGAGGGATTTTATGTGGCATAGTAATAACAATATGGGGACAATAGGGGCACAACAATATTAATAAGGGGTACAACTACAATAGTAATGGGGTAATCACTAGTATTATGGGGACCCAACATAGCACTAGTTGGGTGCATTAATGCATCAACTGATTGTTAACTCAGTATTAGTTCCTCAAACAATTTGGGACTAATTTAACTGGGCCTAACTTAGTAAAATGAGTTGAATAATTACAACTCAAATATAACTTAATCTTATCTCCTTAATTGATCTGATAATGAGATCTTAGACAATTATTAAGGTATTACAGACTCATGTGCATGGATTTGCCTATGTTACTTTGTGTAATGGATTGATAAGATTGTGAAAAACATAGAAAATGAAGTAGTTAAAGAATATAATAGAAAAACACACATAAACATAGCAAGTTTAATAAGGAGTTTACCCAACACTCTTGGGCTATGTCTCTTGGTCCAGCCTTCAGTGGTGACCTCTCTATTATGTCTTTAGAAGCAGATTTTTTACAGAAGTGAGCTCAATTTGAGTCTCACACAACAGGTACAAAACAACAAGGCTTCACTTGGATCCCCCAAGTCTTTCTGAGTACACAGACTCTCCTCACTAATTGCCTGTCCCTATTTTTTCTCTATCTCAGCACTGCTTGCCTCTGTCTTTGTCAGTCTATGGCTTTAAAGCCAATTAGCATTGTCTGTTCATTTCTCCTTCTCGAGCTCTCTAGCTTCACGGCCTCTGTCCGTTCATATCCCCCTCTAAGCATTAGTAATCATTGCTAAATGCCTTCAGGGATGGTGGCCACTTGTTCTATAATGGAATGGGTCATTGAGCCTTTAAAATCCCCAGAAACATCATTCTCTATTTTCACAGAGAAATGCACTAAAAACACAGGAAATTCACCAAACTGCCATTTATCAGATTTGAAATATTATAGATTCTTCCTTATAACTCTTATCAGATCTGCCTTTATGTCGCTTATTGCATCCCCACTATTGATCTCTGAGATCTGGATCCAATGATTGAGGTTCATTTCGGGTGGCTCATTCGTACAGGGGTTAACCACCTGAAAAGGGTGGTTTCCTCTCTCTAGGGCCTGGACACGTGGTAGCCAGTGTATGGGCTTGTACGGAGCCCGACCAAAACCACCTACCACCTTTAGCCTACCTGAAATCCTGCTTGTATTGTGATTTCCCTTTATATTTAAAAATGCGTTAAAGCATGAAAATCCCACTCATATCAGACTTGAAATAATATATATTTGCATTAACAAACCCTTTCGGGTCTGGTTTTATTGCAATCTCATTTGTTATCGACCTTGCTACCTTGCTTTGCTCTGATGCGATATTGCGATATCACAATCACATGTCGTCGATCCTCCGAGGTGCGGTTAAGTCCATATATATATATATATATATAATATATATTTATATAATTATATATATATATATAATATATTATTATATATATTTATATATTATATTATAATATATATTAGCAACGATGCCAATTCCGATTAAATCTGGACCATTGATCTACGCACATAGATCAACGTCTCTCATTTAGTCATGCTGATCGCTGTCGCACTTCCCATATAGCTACCTCCAATAAGCTCCATCTGCCTTCGTTGATTGCAATATGCCGATCGGATCTAGACTGTTGGTTGGCTAGATCTGATGACTCTCATAGTTTTAACCTGCCAATACTCTGTTTTTCAATGTTTTCTCTATGTTTTTGCCTCCCGATAGTGTTATTCCACTTTTATAAAAGTTCTTCTCATGCGATATTTTTGATCTATATGAAGACTTAGAGAGTTTTAGGATCCATTTTGATCACGCCTTCTCACTGAAAAATATTTGGGACCACCAAAAGTTGGTTTTTAAGCATCAATCAAGTGATGATACAACTTCCTCACTTGTCCAATCTCTATCCATCTTTCACTGCTTGGTTTTGAACCCCTGATTCCAATTCTGAGGTACTCAATATCCCTTTCCTATGTAGTTCTGACCTTCCTGTCCAGAGTTGTATCTTCCTACAGTTCATTGAGATATTTAGGTAATATATCATTAATAGAAGGCAATTGACTTTTCTCTTTGGGATCTTCAATCAATGAAGGTTCAAACAATCTCAAGTTCTTTGCATTAACTACTGAATAGATGCGCATGTAAGCTGGCAAATCAAGGTGAAAAATGTTCTCACCAATTTTCTCAAGTATCTTGAAAATCCCATACCTTCTTAGCTTCAGCTTCTTACCTTCACCTTGCATTTTGCCTTTGCTGATGTACAGCCAGACTTGATCACCAATTTGGAATCTATGCTCAATTCGATGCTTGTCATGCCTTGCCTTGTACTTGGCATGGCTCTGTTCTAGCGGTTCCTACACTGCCTGGTGAATTTCTTGGATCTGTTTAATGAACTTGGTTGCTTTGTCCACATCACTGTGTCCATCAATTGCTATGTCTTTACTAAAGACAAAATCCAAGGGAGACCATGGTGTAAAACCAAAACAAGTCTCAAAAGGAGATCTCTGTGTAGAAGAGTGCTTTAGCACGGTTATAAGCATTTTGCACATAACACAATTGTTCATCCCAAAGCTTGGGATGCTTGTTGCAATAGCCTTTGAGAAACTGGATCACTTTCTTGTTGACCACCTCTATTTGGCCATTTGTTTGTGGATGAAATGATGTGCTCTTCTTCAATCTGGTGTCCATTAACTCCCATATACTTGACCAAAACTTCCCAACAAATAGGGAATTTTGATCAGAGACAATAGAAGTGGGTAGCCCAAAATGAACCCATGCATGCCGAAAGAACAACTTTGTTGTTTTTTTATCTATAATCTGATTTTTATAAGGCATTAAAATACACATTTTGTTGAACCTGTCCACATTAACATATAAATAATCATGACCTTTTCTAGATTTTGGCAATCCCCCAACGAATTCCATGGAAACACTTTCCCAAGGATGAGAAGGAACTGGAACTGGAGTGTACAAGCCTAGTTTTCTATTGCTGGGCTTGCTTTTAACACACATGGTACACCCTTTAATATATCTAGAAACTATTTCTTGCATTCTTGGCCAATAATAGAACCTTTGCAGTTGTGCAACTGTTTTACTCACACCAAAATGACCTAATAATAGAGAAGTGTGTGCTTCTCGAATTATGTTAACTCTTTTAGTTTGAGGAATGCATAACTTTCCAAAATGATACAAGAGTTCGTCCTTAACATGATAATCCAATTCTTCTACTAGTTTTCCCTGACTTAAAGTTGCATATACATCTTTAAAATCTACATCTTGAGCATATTGTTCGATGTAGCTTTCATGCAATACTGAATTTTGCTTAAGTGTAGTAGATGCATTTAGGATTGGCCTTGATAACATATCTGAAACTTTATTGTGTATGACCTTCTTATATCTGATGACTAGATGAAACTGCAGTAGAAAACCCATCCACCTATAGTGTCTTGATTGCTGCAATTTAGTTTGTGAGTGCAAATACTGAAGTGGTTGATGGTCTGCATGGATGATTGTTTCTTTTTCCATTAAGTAATGTTTCCACTTTTTCACCCTCTATACTAATGCATACAATTCTTTATCATATGTGGGATAATTAACTACTATAGAATTAAATGTCTTAGAATGATAACATATGGGTTTACCGTGTTGCATCAACACTACTTCCATGGCATAATCACTGGCATCTGTTTCAATCTCAAATGGTCTTTGAAGATCTGGTAATGCTAGTACTGGTGTTGCACTAATTTTTTATTTCAAGGTGTCGAAGGCCTTCTGTTGTTTGCCTCCCCTCTGAAACACCTTGTTCAATCCTGTCAAAGCATATAAGGGAGCTGCAATCAAGGAAAAGTTAGCAGTAAACTTTCTCCAATATTGTGTTGCTCCTAGGAAGCTCCTAAATTTTGTAGTAGATTTGGGTTTAGGCTAGTTCACAATGAATTCAACCTTAGAGGGATCTATCTTCAATTCACCACCCCCTAGAATATGACCCAAAAAATTCAAAGATGTTTTGCCAAATTCACATTTTAATAACTTCACATAGAGATTTTCTTTTTTCAAAACATCTAGAGTTTGCTTTACATGCTTCAAATGTTCTTCCTGTGTTTTACTAAAAACAAGAATGTCATCTAAATATACAATTACAAAATCATCACTAAAATGTTAGAGTACATCATTGATAACTCTCACCAAAGTGGTAGGAACATTAGTAAAGCCAAAAGGCATAACTAGCCATTCATACAGCCCTTGCTTTGTTTTGAAAGTAGTCTTCCATGCATCTTGTTCTGCAACTCTAACCTGATGGTAGCCACTACACAATTCTAACTTGGAAAAGTAAACAACTTCTTTCAACTGATCTAATAGATCATCAATGCGAGGAAGAGGATAATGATTCTTGATCGTTATTTTATTCAGTGCTCTGTAATCAATGCACATCCTCCACAAACCATCTTTCTTTCTCACTAACACGATTGGAGATCTGCATGGTGATGTGCTTGGCCTTATGAACCCTTTATCGAGAAACTCTTATACCTACTTCTTGATCTCTGCATTCTCTAAAGTGGATAACCTGTACATTCTGATGTTAGGCAATGGAGCATCTTTCTGCAAATGAATATGATGTACAATTTTCCTTTTGGGTGGCAGACCTTTAGGTTCTTGAAATAGGATATCATATTCTGAAACAACTTTTTCTAAATCACCTTTCTGGTTAGCATCACAGCCCTCAAATACATTGGTTTTATCAGGGTTCTTTTCATCTACCCTCAATTTATGAGAGTGTAATTATTTTTGGGTTGATGAGCTCTTACAATATATTCTATTCCATATTTTGTAAGTTGATACTTATTTTTAGTTCTATAGAAAATGGCTTTTTTATCATACAAGTAAGGAGTTCCTAAAACAATACCACATATGTCCAAGGGAACTATATCTAACTCAATCTCATCTACAAATGTTGACCCAAATTCAAACCTAAGTTTACATTATCTAGTCACTTGTAGCTTTGCTTTATCACATACCCAACCTAATGGATATGGCTTCTAGTGAGGTTTGGTTAGTAGTCCCAACTTCTTTACAATTGCTTTAGAAATCAAGTTTACTTGTGAACCGTTATTAAATAAAGTATCAATCTTTTGGTGCTTGGAAATAGCTCTAATATGAAAAATCTCATGTCTTTTCCTCTCATTTTCTTCATTATAAATAGATTGTGCAAAATTACTAGTAGATGATTCAGAATTTTTACCTTTTATACTTGTAGCTATGATTGTTGTTTCATCACTTGAGTCTGACCCCAAGTCTTTCTAAATAGTAGCAAAAATTTTCTCCTTCTTACCACCGAACTTCTTGGGCTTCAACTCTGGATGCAAAGACCAACAATGTTCATCATAATGTCCATCCTTCCTACTGTGAGTGCATGAAGGTTTGTCTTTCTATACAATATTTTCCTTCCTCTCTTTCAATTTCTGCTTCTTTTTTTCCTTGTTCTTACTTGCAGTGGCTTTTGATGATCCCCCAATCTCTAGGTTCACATTCTTGCCTCTAGCCTCCAGATGTGTAGCCTGAACTGATACCTCATCTATGCTAGTATGGTTAAGCATGTGAATGGTGTGCCTCAAATAGCTATGCAGGCCACCTATATACTTTAGCAAAGTTTCAGGTGAGTCTAGAGAAATGTCTAGAATTAAAGCTCTTTTTCTAAAATCCCGGGGATAACTTTGTACACTTTCCCCTTTAATTGGCGAAGAGTTTGCCAACTCATTATTGCTTTCTGCATATAAGCTAGCGGATAGAATTGCTTTCTAATGGTAGAAACAAATTCACTCCAAGTAGAAAGAATTTTACCATGCTTCTTCAAATCATCTTATGTCCTGCCTTCCCACCACACTAGGGCAGTTCCTCCAAGGTGAAGGCTAGCCAACTAAATATTTCTCCTTTCTGAATCGATGTTCTACACCCTACAATATACATCAATCTATCTAATCAAGTTATCTAGATTTTCTGCATTTAATTCTCCATCATATATTGGAAAATCAAATTTTACATCTAATTTAATCAAAGATGTTTTATTCTTTTTATTTTCAGGGCTAGAAGGAGATGTTGATGGAGGAGGCTCTTCCCCTTTCCCTTTGCCTCCTAAATGGGCAACTAGAAGAGGTTCCTCTACTCCTTTTCCTGTTTGAGATGTTGAAGGGTCTTCACCCCGACCTTTCTTAAATTCTCGATACATCTCTTCTACCATGGCTCTCATGGTCATGAAACTGTCCATGAACTGAGAGTCTAATTCCAAGGGAATCTCTTTTTCCATTTTCCTCCGAGGATAAACTCTTCCAATTTCTGGATTGGCCTCAACAAGTTCTCCTTATACTAATTTGAGCTTTGACCTAGTTAGCATTCAAAAATCCAACACAAGCTTGTCTAACCTTAGAAAACCTAGGGCTCTGATACCACTTGATCTGATAATGAGATATTATACATTTATTAAGGTATTACAGACTCATGTGCATGATTTTCCTATGTTACTTTGTGCAATGGATCGATAAGATTGTGAAATACATAGACAATGAAGCAATTAAAGAACATAATAGACAAACACGCATAAACACAACAATTTTAATAAGGAGTTCACTCAACACTGTTGGGCTATATCTCCTGGTCCAGCCTTCAGTGGTGACCTCTCTATTATGTCTTCAGAAGTAGAGTTTTTATAGAAGTGAGATCAATTTGAGTCTCACACAACAAGTACAAAACAACAGGGCTTCACTTGGATCCCCTAAGTCTTTCTAAGTACACAGACTCTCCTCACTAACTCTCTGTCTCTGTTTGTTCTCTATCTCAGCACTGCTTGCCTCTATCTCTGTTAGTCTGTGGCTTTAAATCCAATTGACGCTATCTGTTCATTTCTCCTTCTTGAGATCTCTGTCTTCCTGACCTCTATCCACTCAGATCCCCCTCTGAGCATTAGCAATCATTGTTGAACGCCTTCAGGGATGGTGGTCACTTGTTCTGTAACAGAATGGGTCATCAGGCCTTTGAAATCCCCAGAAACAATGTTCTTTTTTTTCACAGATAAATACACTAAAAACATAGGAAATTTTCCAAACTGCCATTTATCAGATTTGAAATACTATAGACTCTACCTTATAACTCCTATCGAGTCTGCCTTTATGTCGCTTATCGCATCCCCACCGTTGATCTCGGAGATCTGGATCCAAAGATTGAGGTTCATTTCAGGCAGCTCATTCGTACGGGAGTTAACCGCCCGAAAAGGGTGGTTTTCTCTCTCTAGCGCCTGGACACATGGCAGCCAGTGTATCAGCTCGGGCGAAGCCTGGCCAAAACCACCTAACACCTTTGGCCCACCTAAAATCCCACTTGTATCATGATTTCTCTTTGTATTAAAAAATACAATAAAACATGAAAATCGCGCTCATATTGGACTTGAAATAATATATATTTGAATTAACAAACCCTTTCAGGTCTGGTTTCATCGTAGTCGCATTTGTTATCAGCCCTGCTCCCTTTCTTTGCTCTGATGAGATATTGCAATATCGCAATCACATGTCGCCGATTGGCCGGGTTGGGGTTAAGTCCACACACACACACACACATACACACAAACATATATATATCAGCAATGTGATAGCGTGATTAAATCTGGATTGTTGATCGGCTAGATCCAACGGCTCTCATAGTTTTAACCTGCTAATACTCTATTTTTCAATGTTTTCTCTATGTTTTTTCCTCCCAATATTGTTATCCAACTTTTCTAAAAATTCTTCTCATGTGATAGTTTTGATCTATATGAAGACTTAGAGAGTTTTAAGATCCATTTTGATCATTAATTTAAGGGATAACTCTTGCATGACTTCAGAAAGACTTCTAACTTGAATTTCTCCAACTAATTAATTTAAAATTAATTAAATTAATTATTTCCAAGTAGTTGTTAAGACTAAATTAGATTTTAATTCACAATTTAATTCAAGGAAAAATTAAATTGGAATATTCTTGTTGCCATATTTCAACACTCCCTCTCAACAAGAAAGGGATTATCTGCCACCCTGATCCTGTCTCTATGGAACGCAAATTTACACTTTGACAATGCCTTTGTCAAAATGTCAGCATCTTGCTCCTTTGTCGAAATATACTGTAGCAACATGATCCTCTCGACCTGTGGAAAGCCACGGACAACAAATATTACCTTATGCTTCTCCACACTACCATCAATAACTTGCTTTACCTTGTGAAGCCAATAGGAACTCACAACTAACTTATTCTTTGGTCTCGGAACCACGTCACAAACACTGTTACAAAATATGGAGTCACACTTCTCCACCATTGCATCAACCCAAATTGGTTGCTACACTGCTTCCTCAAAGGAAGATAGCTTGGTCTCAACACATTCCCCAGCAAGGGAAATGTATCCAGTGTACCTCTCAAGTGACCTCCTTTGTCTACGCTAAGAAGATGGTGCTCCCAAATTCTCTCTCACATCCTCCAACAATCTGTCAGCTTCTCTTATGAGCTTTTGTCCATCTCTGGAAGACTCTGATTGAGTGGATGTCTCCACTCCTGGAACCTCTGCATATGGTTGCTCTGCATCAGTCTGAGGCTCCTCCTCCTTAGGAACCAATAGTTCCTCCATAGCCTGTAGTTTGAGCTCCCTCTCAAAGGAAACTCGCATGGCCTTCTGCTAATCAAACTTGAGATCTCTGCAAACAACTATCCTTCGACTGGTAGGAAAGTACACCCAATAGTTGTGAGATGTATCAATGTGCCCCACAAATATCCCCAACTCTGCCATCAGCTCAAGCTTCTTCCATGCATCCTTTGTCACGTGGAAATATATCGATGAGCCAAAGGTCCTAAAGTGACCCACTTCTAGTCTCTTACCAGAGAATGCTTTATCTGGTGTTTTCATCCCAAGTATGCGATGCACACTTCTATTTTTCAAATAGACTGCTGTGTTGCATGCCTCAGCCCACAAGTGAAGTGGTAGGCCTTGGTCATGCAACATTTCCTGTGTTGCCCCTACAATAGTTATGCTCTTCCTCTCGACCACCCCATTCTGTTGTGGTTTATGAGGTACCATCAACTCTCGTTTAATTACCTCTGCTGCATAGAAGTCCTTAAACTCTTGAGAGACATATTCCCCACCATTTTTGCTTATCAAGGCCTTGATATTCTTCCCTAACTCTTTCTCGACCAAAGCTTTGAACTCACAAAACTTTGTGAAAGTTTGGTTCTTATTCTGCATGAAATAAATCCAGCATTTATGAGATTAGTCATCAATGAAAATCACATAATACCTTTGCTTCACTATGCATGCCGTCAAGAATGGTTCACAAAAATTAGTATGAAATTACTCTCAGATAGCTCTACTTGATTATCTCGATCATGAAAGGAAGAATTGGTGTACTTTCCCAAGGTAGAACCTTTGCATGTCTCAAATTGCTCAAGTTTACCTTTGAGAAGTCCTGTAGATATCTGTTGCATTATCTTCAAAGCCCCATGATGCAAATGGCCTAACCACCTGTGCCACAACTCACCAATGTCTTGGATTTTCACCAATTATGCTTTCATACTCAATGCTGCATAATCATCTACCTCTACTTTATAGAGATTCTTCACCTGAATCCCTATCTTCTTGGTCAGACCCATGGCTATGTGTCGTAGGAACACCTTTCCTTTACGGAAGACAACATCGTAGCCTTTGTCCTTCAACATCGCGACCGATACCAAGTTCTTCTTCAGTCCGACCACATAAATCACATCTGTTAAGGTGAGAGGAAATCCATGCTCCCTCTGAAAAGAAACAATGCCCACTCTTGTAACACTATACCTTCCATCGTCACCCATCTCTATGCACATCTTGAGGTCTTTCTCCTCCAAGGCACTGAATAAATGTTTATCATCTGTCATGTGGAATGAGGCTCCATTGTCAAGATACCAGACACAAACCATCATCAATGACACCATGCATGTGATGAGGGTAAAGTCAATTTTGAACTAAGAGGCTAATGCCTCACCTTTCGATCCTTTCGAGGATCCCTTGTTGGACTTCTTTGGTGGGAAATTAGTTGCATAATGTCCCATATTGTGACAATTAAAGCATCTTACTTTGGAAA
Source organism: Pinus taeda (assembly GCA_000404065.3). Lineage (NCBI taxonomy): Eukaryota > Viridiplantae > Streptophyta > Pinopsida > Pinales > Pinaceae > Pinus > Pinus taeda. The sequence goes on from APFE030189447.1 coordinate 12,825, forward strand.
TGTCACCCTTTTTCCCTCCACGAGAAGAATTCGATTTGAAATGGGAATCTTTCCCCTTCCCTTTCCTTGCCTTACTTGCTAAGGCTAGATTTTCTTCATCATCATTCTTGGATGAAGAACCATCTCATGTTCTCCTCCTGATCTCCTCCTACCTAAGATCCAACCACAGTCATTCCCAATCTGATAGTTTCTCCCTTCCATTCACAGAGTCTTGGTAGCTATTCCAACTCTTGGAAGACCAAGGAGAGCGAGGCTCGCCATATCATCGTGGGCAGTAGTTATTCCCACATTGTCAAGCTCATCTTGATAGGTGGTGAGCCTATTCAGATATGTGGAAATAGTATCTTCCTTCTCCGTCTTGATTCTTTGAAGCTTATCCTTGAGCACCAATTTCCTCTGGTCACTACTGTTTTGGTGGAGGTCCTTCAATGTCTTACACATTGAAAATGGAGTATCCTTCCCATGGAGACTCAAGACAATATGGTCTCGAACTCCCTCAAGGATGATCTATCTTGGCTTCACCACACACTTCTTCCACTCAGCCAACTCTTGTGCATTAGCTGAAGTTGGCTTTGGAATTTCTTGATTAATGAATTCCTTCAAGCCTTTGTCTTCTAATACAGCCTCCATTCTATCTTTCCATGCTATGTAATTTGAGCTACCTTCCAAGGCATAGTCGAGTCTCAAGCCATAGAATGCCATTGGCCAACGTTGAAGTATGGTATGAATTTGATTTGCGCCTACAACTCCGAACTTCAAACTTTGAATTATCTTCTTAGTATATTGTTCACATCTCCAATACCATGTAGAAAATTTCTACAAATATATTTCTTATACCATGTAGAAAATCTGGTGGTAGGTTAGCATGATAATGCAATATAAATCAAAGCAGAATATTATAACCTACTTCTACTATCAATTTGTGGAAGCTTAAAGATCGAGCTAAAGAATATAACCAGAAGAAGAAGAATCAATGGCACAATACACATGAAAATACTTTGGGGAAAGCCTTAGCTAAAAACCCCACACTATTGTATTATCATACAGGTTGGAAATACATAGGAATTATACAAATCCTTAGCCCTCATAGCTAGCTAGCTCTCAGTACAATCCTCACAGATGCTCACAGGCAATATTGGCTTCTCTCTATCCTTCCTCTCTACCCTCCAACCTCCTATTTCCTTGCATTGTTCCTTGTGGATGATTTTCCTATTACCAAGTGGAAAACCAATCCTCCAAAATTGTGAAATCCTCAAGGATAAGTCCTTTACTGCATGCATGAGTTTTCTCCATGATAAAACACATGCAACTGATAGTACATTGTCCTTGAACACTTGTCTCAACTCGGTCTTTTTGAGAATAGATATGCATGAGTTTCAAATGAGGGAATATTCAGTTTAACTGGAGCAGCACTAGTTGAGTGCATTAATGCGTCAACTCATTGGGGCTTTTTGCAGAATACTATAACCTACTTCTACTATCAATTTGTGGAAGCTTAAAGGTCAAGCTGAAGAATATAACTAGAAGAAGAAGAATAAATGGCACAATACACATGAAAATAATTTGGGGAAGCCTCAGCTAAAAACCCCACACTATTGTATTATCATACAGGGTGGAAATACATAGGAATTATACAAAGCCTTAGCCCTCACAGCTAGCCAGCTCTCAGTACAATACTCACAGATGCTCACAAGCAATATTGGCTTCTCTCTATCCTTCCTCTCTACCCTCCAAGTTCCTATTTCCTTCTGTTGTTCCTTGTGGATTATTTGCCTATTACCAAGTGGAAAACCAATCCTCCAAAACTGCACAATCCTCAAGGATAAGTCCTTTAATGCATGCATGAGTTTTCTCCATGAGAAAACACATGCAACTCATAGTACATTGTCCTTGAACACTTCTCCCAACTGGGTCTTTCTGAGAATAGATATGCATGAGTTTCAAATGAGGGAATCTTCAATTAACTGGAGTAGCACTAGTTGAGTGCATTAATGCGTCAACTAACTGGGTCTTTCTAAGAATAGAAATGCATGAGTTTCTAATGAGGGATTCTTTAGTTAACTAAAGTAGCAATAGTTGAGTGCATTAATGTGTCAACTCACTGTTAACTCACTATTAGTTCCTCGAACAGTTTGGAACTAATTTAACTGGATTTAACTCAGTAAATTGAGTTAATTAATTACAACTCAAATATAACTCAATCTTATCTCCTTAATTTAAGGGATAAATCTGGCATGATCTCATAAAGACTTCTAACTTGAATTTATCCAACTAATTAGTTTAAAATAAATAAATTAATTATTTCCAAGTAGATTTTAAGACTAAATTCACTTTTAATTCATAATTTAATTCAAGGACAAATTAAATTGGAATATTTGTGTTGCCATATTTCAACAAATCTTATACGAATTGGAGCTCTTAAGCCTTGTAAATTGTATGTTCTTATAGTAAAGGGTGATAATGTCACATATCCCTACTAAATTTATCCTAATGACACTTGTTGATTATCATCTCACATACATTTTGTCAAGCAATTTAAATGTAAAAGTAGTCTTTTTATTGTAGACAGTTTGTCAAACATTTTTTTTATGAAATTAAATAAGAGACATTTCTTTGATCCCACTTGTAACATACTAACTGAAATATGCCACTCAATCATGCAACTTTTGATTTTTGTCTTTGAGGTGTTTTATCAAATAGTTTTTACGCAAATTGTAATAAAACACCTTTAACACCTTTTTCTAATTCTTTGCATGAAAATATGCATATATTAGCTATAACAATATTAGGAAACAATAATTCTAACATACATCAATACTATATCTATCCACAAAACCAATTTTTTGTTGGGGAATTTCATCAAACAATTTATATGCAATGGATCATTAATCCATTTAGGCATTTCTTCAAACACTTTGAATGCAAATTAATATAACAACTTCCTTATGGAATATCTCCTAAATTATAGAACTCCAAGTTCTAAAAACTAAACCATATGATCAGTGGGAGTTCCCCTCACTATGCTCTAGGTTTTAGCCTTTGGAACCTCTCAAATGAAAAGTTATAGCATAAATTCCAACATAACTTGTTTGATGCATGATTTTAGGAACATCCAAGAAGCTTGAATTCCTCTGATCATGTCTTCTAAAATATCATGATCAATGATATAAGATTTGTAATATATGTTCAATGATCTTTCCCCTCACTATGGTTTAATTTTCATCTTCTAGAACCTTCCAAAAGAAAAGTTATACCATAAATTCCAACATGACCTATTTGATGCACGATTTTAGGAACATCTAGGAAGGTGAACTTCCTCTCATCATAATTCCTAAAATATCATGACTTAATCTATAAAACTTGTATCGCATGATTAGTGGGATTTCCCCTCACTATGATCCAAGTTTTAGATTTTGGAACCTCCCAGAAGAAAAGTTTTAGCATAAATGCCAACATGACTTGTTGGCATGATGCATTTATGAAGCCCAAATTCTTCTTATCATATTTCTTAAAATTTTATGAACGAATATCTAAAAATTGGACCAAAGGATCTTATGGACTTCACCTCACTATCGTCTAAGTTTTAACTTTTGGAACCTCCTAGAATAAAAGTTATAACAAAAATTCCAAAATGACATGTTTAAAGTAGAATTTGGGAAGCCTATCTTCCTCAATGAATGTTATTACAAAATTTAATACATATAAAAAGCCACAACCAAATAGTATAACAACTACATCCATGATATATTTGTTGAAGGGTAAATGCATGTACATATTGATGGGCCTTAGAATTGACATCTTTCTCTTCCCTCTTTACCCTAATATTAATTCCTTTTCACTAGCCTATAACCAGATATTAGTCCATTCTAATACTTATATGAGGAATTTAGACATAAAGTGTTTTCAATTTCATTTCCTTAGTATTTTCAATGAATTTATGATTAAACAAAAATATCATATTTGTATTTATATTTGAGTTAATTTGCAAAGATGATTGGCTAGATATGTTGTTGTGTACATTGTGATGTTTCCACAAGGGATGTTCTGGTTACAGCTGTTGTGACTCCAAACGTTGTTGTGTCAACTCTAGTCACATTCATATTGTTTCAACTTTGATTGTTGCACGTTGCTGGAACTCCACAACACTGTTCTACATTGTTGTATTTCCAACAATTTTCAGGTAGTAAACTTCCAACACGTGTTCGACCAAATAATGACAAATTTGAAAATTATAAAGCACGGGTTTTGTGGAAAATGAGTCAATCTAAGAGACAAGTGGGAGTATTTCAAAAAATGGACATGGTTTGGGAGATACAACCATTTTTATAAACACATGAAAATTAGATTTATTATTACAATCATTTTTTAAACCTGCCCACTTCAGTAGAAATGATTTGACATCCATATATGCATTCCTCTTTTATCAACAATCCAACAAATCATAACTAAATGTGTCTTAAACAAGAAAAAAATCCAAGGCATGTTGGTTAGGAAAATATTTCCATTTAAAGGATTTAGTTATCATTGTTGTAACAAATTCTTTTTAGAATTTATTCATGCATGTATAAAGACAACATAATTTCAACATGTAGAGGGGGGACACTTAGAGAAATGTTTCAATAATAATAAAATAATTCATTGTTGAGATTTTATTTTTAATTGAGTTTTATGAATTTTATAGTGTGTGATTTAATGTTGTAATTTTCCTTTTCATTGGTTTCGTTTAATTAGCTTAATTAATTTAATTAATGCTTGTCATCAATGTGGAAAGTGTTGATATAAAATAATATCAACACTATGTCTTATGGAGACACAACCCACTCCAATAAAAAAAATTTCTACATAATTGATATAGATTCTTTAATTCCTTCTTGTGAGATGTATTTTATTTTATTTATTTTTAAATGTTTGTATTCTGAATTGGGTTGCAATCACGTTGTTAAATCATTGTGCTCAATGTGATTCTTACACTTGTTGGTTAGAGTAGAGGTGAACATAATATTGGTAAGGAATTGTCATTTATTTCTACTTATGTGATTATGTAATTTACTTTCTGTAAGTGTGAATTTACTTCTTTGCAAGCATGAATTTGTTTTCTTACTAGTGTGCTCTTTACTTTCCTAGAAAGAGGTGATTTGATTGGAAGTGTGGTTTCAAATATAGATACTATAGAACCTTTCCAAAGCTTGTGAGTTGTCTACATTCCCCCCACAAAATTAATCATTGATACTACAATTGTAAATCGAACCAACGAAAGTAGAAAGTGTGATCTGCATATATAATGCACAATAACTTGCAAGTTCCATATAAACCGTGGGTTGCAATTAAATGCATGGTCTCTTGGTTATCTTTCTAAGAAATTAGAAAGGTAATTCAAAGGCCCATCATTTTTGGTGTTGTTGTTGGGGAATTATAAAAGGCATTATTTTATATTGCATTGGTTTGAATTTCATATTGTTGCGTGCATGGAAACTTGTTTTGCTTTGTTGTTTTTAGAGAACATGATGTAGGTCATTTAGATACATTGATTTATTTCCTAAATATTTTTGGGGTATAATAAGAGCCACCCATAGTACTAACCTTTGTTTTGCAGGAAGTTTGGAAGAAGAAAAAGAAAATAATATATTAATGAAGAAGAGCTAAGGGGATGTCAAAGCGTTCAAGCTTGAGGTATGAGATGCATGTTGAGTTTCATGGATTTGGTAGCTTTGCAAATCATAATTTTTCTATTAGAAAGTTCTTCTTCTGTTTTCATTCTCCCCACTCCTCCCTCCCTCATCATGCATAGTAACTTTGTTTTTGGGGAAATGTACACTAAATCAATGAATCAATGTTTAATAAATTAATGGTTGGCAATAGTACTTGAGTCTTCTTGGTAAAGTTTCATTACATGTGTCATCTCCTCCATTTTCTTGGTAAGATACTATTTTCAGATTGACATTTGTATATCATGTGTATAGACCATTCTCCTATAGTACTAGCGAGCATTGTGGTTGGGTGCCTGGGTGTCATGATACGTCGGAATATGTCCATAGGATGACCAATGGTTCAATGCTTACATCAAGGTTGATGTTTTCCTTGGAGTACAACTGGCTCCCAATTAACTTATACCAGTGTTAAGCCTAAATGTATGATTGTTTCTCAGCTATTATATTTCCTTAAATCACATTCTTATTATAAAATTATACGAGAATCACTATTCCAAAACAAACTCTAGATGAAAATGATAAATATGTTTTTTTGCAGCATTTTATTTTTTCAAATTCCCTAAAAATAGAGTCTAAATATCATATTTTCCACTTCAAATCATCACATTCATATTTCAGGTAATGGGCACTTCATGGAATCCCACAATGGTTATTTCAACATCTCATTAATACCATATCATTGATACTAGACTATATTAAAAAAAAAAAATTGATTGGTCATATGTTTCTAGCGTGTTTGCTTCGTAAATTTACTAAAATGGAGTTGGAATAGTCCTATTTTGAGAGAATATAAGGGAATTATAAAAACAAATCTACATGAAATATCCCTTGAAATTTCGTTTCTAACCCAATTTGAATTTCTCGTTTTTTATATCAAATGAAAAAGGTATGACCAAAACACTCACTCATTGTCAAAACAAGAAATTTAAGACACAATCAGGAGAGAATTGAACATTCAATTTTTGGATCCCTAAATGGATATAAATTTCAAGCCCTTTTGATGATAGATTCTCGTGTGATTCTAGTTTACAAAATAATTTGAATCATTTATTTTTGATGTCATTTGATAAATTTATGCCAAAAGTACTAGTTTCTTGTCCTAAATATGCATTGTTTAAACTATGCTTCTTAGTCCGTTCATCAATTATTATTGTCCTTAAAACATGTTTCTACAAGAGATACATACATAATTATATTTTTATCTCCATTGGGAATCATATCAATCCATCATCAAATGAAAAAGCTACACCTAAATTCATGATTGTTGGTCCAGGACAAAGAACAAAAACAACCATGTCAAGCAAACTATTCCAAAGAAGATTTGACAGAGCATATTGTGTTGTTTCCAAAACATATTTCAATTGGAGATATCCCTTTGAATATACTTTCATTTAGAATTGGAATCACTTTAATTTCACATCAAATGAATAAGTTATTAGAAAAACACTTCCAAGAAGTCAATCTAGCCAACACTCCTTAATAGGTAAAATAGTTTATATCTACAATTACTTATGCTAACTAATGTAAAATCTTGAGAAATATACTAAAACGACTTGTACATGTATCTTTGTGGGTGATAGTGAAGGGTAAATTGGTGTTGTAACTCTTTCTCAACAATTGTTGCAACTCCCTGAGAGGCCACTTGTTGCTACTCTAGTCACCATTCTTGCAACTCTGCCTTACCATCGTTTCTATGACAATTGCTATAACTTTGGGTTTCGTTCACCATTGCTACAAATATTGCTCAAGTTCATTGTTGCAATTGTAGATTGATGTTATTTTTTTTACAACTCTGAATCATGTTTTTACAACTCCTATCACAGTTGTTTCAACTCTTAAGGATTCCAACTACTGTAACTCACTATTGCAACATATGCAAAGTCTTAAGAGGACTAAGGTCAATCCAAGCACAAATGATCCTTGAATGAAAAAATTTTAGGCAAAAGGACATCAAATAGGAGGATTCTAGTTCTTACAAGCACCATCATGTGAAGCTCAAAATCCAAGAGGCTTGATTTAAGAATATCTCAGCGAAAAGACAAGAAGACTTTTTCATCAAGGTTATAGATGGATCAAAGAACTAGTGAAGTTAAGAATTGATGTAAATATGAATATTTAGAAATCAAGTCTCATCACTACATTTACAATTCCATTATTTCAAAAGAAGCATTTAAATGAGACTTTCTATTCATCATGCTCATTCATCAGTACCATGGTATGCCCATGCATTTCCTTCTTCATAGCTCGAAATAATTTCATTCTAAAGTGTATATATTTTCTTATGTGGTTTCCTTTGAAGATTAATATTTTTGGCCACTACTAAATGACAACTTCACTCTAATCACTTCCTACTTCCTATTCTAACCATCCCTAAACTATGGATTAAATTCATTTAGCTCACTTACAATGCTGGGTCACCTTGTTAGCATATTCTCTTCCATAATAAATTCAATGGTTCAAGTCTATCTCAAGAATCATCAAACCTTGCAATTTCTTAAAAATAGCTTGCTAGTATGAATTCCAAGAAAAAAAGAAAAATGAAAAAATGAAATAATAATTTTAATTTTGAAAACCCTCTGGATGCAGTTAGACAAATCTTGTTTGAAAACCAACTTGCTAGTAGAAGATATCTTGCATGTAGAAATGAAAGTTTTGTTTATGGTGCTAGACCTTCTAACATTCAAGGGATCTCCCCGATATAAAGCCCCAACTAGAACTCACACCATTTGGAGTAGGATTCCCAACAGTGGGTGGTAATGTTATGACTTGACTGCAAAAATGCACAGAGTGAAGTATGGTAACTTTGGGTGAGAGAAAGTGTGTGACCCTATGGAGAGTCAAGTGAGATGCATGAAGGTTCCAACACACGAAGGGAAAAGGAGGTCTGCCCCTTGCAAGCATGTAATAGTATGCAACTATAAAGGAACACACGAGCATAATGAAATCACAAGCTAAGATGTGGAATATTCCACAAGTTAAAGGGATGAATTAATACAACAACATGCATTCAACAAGATTCATACAAATGCAAAAGAAATAGTTCATAAGCATAAATGTAAGTTAAACAACATACATTGAAAATACAACAAAAATAGTCTTACTATATTCATAACATATGCATGAAAGCATTTTGGCTCTTATTTTATTATTATAAGTGAAAGTTCCATTTATACATACACCATTCACGGACCACCAGCCCCAATCGTGGAACATTATATTCAGGAACACTTGCTCCTCCAAAGAAGTATACTCACTCTACGCTATGAAGAAGCCAAGGCTCTTCACAATACTCCCAATCTCCTTCTAATATTAAGCCTAGCCAAATGCTTAGCTCCCAAAATACCCTTACATGAGTTATGAGGTTCTATTTATAACAAGAGGGGGTTACTCTTCAAGTTCCCTTTGTGACCTTTGGACTAACCCCATGAATCTTCAACTTATTTACAAAATGACTCCTTACATTACATCATGACTCTTCACATTCCAATATTGGCACTTGGAATTTCACTGTCAACATAATTACAAATAATATTACAATTTACATTTGTACCCATATAAGACAAAATAAGGTAGAGACAACTTGATATCCTAACAATACAAAACACTATGATTCTTGAGATTGAGGAAACTCTAGCTCAAAAAATTCCACTTGATGCTTCTTGGTCACATATTGGTGCCAAGGTTAGTGTTGTGGGATGAAATCCCCAAGCTACATAATGGTGTCTGGTTGGAAGTAGACCCTTGCCTCTGTGGCATCTAGGTAGAATGATTTGGAACCAGTTTCAACCTCCTTCTTAAGCATGACCAACCTTATTCTAATTTGGAAGGGACCACCGATGTAGTTCTACATTTTTTGTCTATTCAACACGAAATATTCCTCAGTAGAAATCTGTCTCAACTGCTACAAGTACTCTTCGATCTCCTGCCTAAACTAGTTCCTAGGTTTAGCTTTAGTGAGTGAAACAAATGATGGGATATTGTGTGCATTCACCAAGACATCCAAACTGCTGAAAAACCGTACATATGAGGCATGCATGTTGCCAATGAATGAGGTGATATGCTTGTTGTTTTGAATCAAAATCGAAACTTTTGCTTTCTCCAACTCTTCGTGTGGCTTCATTTTCTTCACTAAGTCAAGAGATTCCCCTTTGTATCTCACTGTCCACTCTTGCACATAGGAAATGATAGTTTGTATGTTCTTGAGATTTTTAACAAACTCTTTTCTCTATTGTTGTAAGCCATGCAAACCAAAAACTGATTTATATATGGTGACAAACCCCTAATATAACTTATTCAAGGTCTCTCGAAGTGTTGATACTTCAGAAAGTATCACTACTCTCATCTCCTCTAAGTAAACCTATGTAGAAATTGGATTCTATGCCACTGCATGGAGTTTTTCTACCCCATTCCTGGAAGCCTGCAAGTTCTATGCCAACTTCTCATTCTCGGCTATCAAATACTGAATGTTTAATCTTGTTTCTCCTGCATAGGCCAAGTTGGCTTTGAAAATGGAATTTGGATGCTTCTTAATGTCTGTCACTATCACCCTTTCTATAAAAATTACATGTGATGCGTGATCATCCAGAATGTTATTTCTCTGTGCTTGTATAATCCTCCTTTTGAATTCATCGAATGACAGATTGTACACATCCATTATCGTATCATGATTAAGGGGAACAACACCACCTTCCTCGTTTGAGGATGGCTATACTGTTGGAGGTGGTGGAGACTTAGGGATGCCATGTGGTGCACTTGGAATCAGATCAACATCTTCATTCTATGACTCCTATTCCATATTCATGTCTTCCACTTCAATGAAATTCTCAATCTACTGAGCAAGCTCTAGATCCTGCATTTGTTCACCTTCCTCCTCAACTGTTGGTTGGTTTTGTTGAAGCCCTTCAATGTGTATTGGAACTATTTCCTTTGTCATTATGCCTTTCCTTTGTTCTTATTCCTTCTTTCACTTCTCTTTTCGTTCACTCCTCCTCAGTTCTTGTTCTTCCTTCAGCTTCTACTCTGTCCCCTACAACTTTAGTTCTGCTTCCTGTAAACTCTTTTATATCTTCCTTTGCTCTGCTCTCTGTATCATTTACTTCCTCCCTTATTCTGTTGCCAAAGATGCTTTTATGATAATAGTATCTTCTTTCATCTTGTAAATTTCTTCTCACTTTGGACTATCAATAATCCCCCTCTTTCCCTTGTCCTGCATGGGATTGCTTCCTTCTGCTGTTGTTGCTTACGAAGTTGTTGCTATCTGTGGATGGGCATGTGAAGTCCCTACTAAATTGATTGGCTCACAGAGTTTAGAGGCATTGTAGAAATACCTCCATGGATCCTCCTCTAGCCAATGGAATGCCCCTTCCATCCACAGAAAGTAAACTCCCACGTAATGGTCTTTACAAATACCACAATGGAAAATTCCAGGGGCCAATATTCACAGGTGGGCTAATTTTCCATGACTTTTCCAAAAAGAGATTTGCCAACTTCTATTTCTCCTAAAAATAATTCACCAAGATTATACAATATAAATTTATTTTACCTTATAAATCTCCAACATTATATAGAGACTATATATAAAATCATTACAAATTTGAATAATTTTACAAATATATTAATAAACATTTAATAATTGCATATTAGGGACTAGTAAGATTCGCCAATCTTTTTAAACTTCAAGATAGTTTTCAATCTTTAAAATTTTCCATGAATACCACAAGCATCATAAAGATTAAAGTGCCAAGTAACAAATTCAAACTTCATTATATTCTTTTGCTTTGCATCCATGACTTTCAATTTCTTTATCTCGTTTAATCCAATTTGCAATGGAAGAGTGGGCCATGGTGCTTTCTTCTTCCTATGAAACACTGCTGACAACCCTGTTGCGAGATGGTATGATACTCTTTGCATGACAAGCTTGTATGTGGCATGTTAGTGCTTGTGAGTCATGTTAGTCACCAGTGATTAAATATGCCCATTCAAAGTTTTTTCTAGGGTTTTAGGTTAATTTTTTATGGTCTCATTAGGTCTTCAAATAGAAAAATTTCATCATTGGTTGTTGAGTCTAGGTTAGTTCTACTCCCTTCAGTAATCATGGTTCTCATTAGTTGTCATGGTCATGTCATGGCTGGTCTCGGATCAGTTGAAGTGTCAACATATCAGTCTTGGCCTAGATTTTCCATTAGTGATGTCATTATTATGTCAAAATTCAAAGCAAAGAGCCATCATTGTTATGTGTCTTAAGTCTTGACACCAAGGGAGATAGCATGTTAGGAAATAAAGGTAATAAAAGGTATCAAGAAACATTTATGATGATATTACTGCATAAGGAAAGGTGTATTGTCATCCTTCGACATCTATAAGAAAATGTGTTTTTGTAAGTTTTAAAGACATTACAAACATTAGTTTTCATCATTCATATGTACAAAAGACTCCAATTGATCATCCACAGCCCAAAAGGCTAATTCAACATTGAATCTCACTCCTATTGTGCATATCAAACTCTCATGCTGCATTTTTACTCTGCTCACTACGTTTTCATCTACATGCTATGTTTTCATGCAAGTGTGGGTTGAAAAACATCTGCAATAACTTTCTTCAATGGGTGAATGTCTTCAGCTTAGTACATGTATGTCAAAGGCAAACACCACCTCAACAAAGTGAAATTCTCAGTTTGAACGTGTTGAACACTCTCCTAGGGTTTCCACGCTACGTTTTCAATTTTTCACTCTGTGCATTAATTGGAACATAGATAAAATATTTTTCTCACATTTCCTACCCTTCCTCACACTGATATGCATTTTCCATATCATTTTTAACCCTTCTTATTCATCCCCATAGCTTCTAGGGAAAACCCTAGACCCCACGTTATGTTTTCAGCAGGAAGGGTAGTGTGGATTGTGTAAAAATTATTTGCTACCATTCTCATCACTCAATATCCTATTTCTCATTTCCATAAGGTCCCTAATATCTATATCCACCTCCCAAATGTTTCCCATTTCTTAATTCCCTCCCTAACTCCTCTTTCCCATCACTTCAAAATACAAAACCTAAATTCCTAGTTTCCCTAATTAAAAATCTATTTTTTCCATTCCTCATAACCTAATTTTCTTTGCAACATTTGAACATGGAAACTGAAAAGAAAAAATAAAACAAGGGAGGATAAGGGTCAAGGTTTGAACCCCTTAATACTCAGGAGTTGGTCTCGTCACCATTTCCTAGGAAGTGTTTCCAGAATGTTGGTTGCCTAGGTTTTGTGAGAAAATCCAACAAACGGGTTATCATGCTAAAATAACCAACCTATTTTCCACAAACCTTAGAGGAGATATGGTCGAGGTTGCAGGGGTGTACTTCATAATTTTATCAGAGACAATAATTGCTGCGACAGGGATACCAAATAGTAGGGAAAATTGGTTCAAAAGCTTACATTTGAACACTTTAAATTATAGGGCTTTCATCAAAACTTAGTTCAAATAGGCTCGCAAGAGTATTTTTCCTTTTGGACTATTGCTTGAAAAGTTTGCTCCATTATTGAAGTTCATCATGAAATATTTTACATGTGAGGGCAGGTTTTCAGCAGTGTATAAATATCATATCACATTATTGATGCACTTCACCAGTGTAAATCCTCTCAACCTACCTCACTACCCCTACAACAATTTAGTCAAGATGGAAAAGAAAGTGCAAAATAGAAAGGGTGATCATAAAACTAGTCTTTACCACCATGCCTTAATTAAAATCATTGTCCTACACTAGCTTGAACAAAGGAACATCTCTTGGGAAACCTTCATGCATACTACAATATTTCTACCTTCTACTAGTTCAACCTACTAGCCACAATACACCACCGACATCATCCAAACCAAGGGAGATTGGCTCATCTAGTAGAGTTTCAATGAAAAGTAGACCTAGGGTAGAAATCACTCATACCTACATCAGAGGGAAGAGGCTTGTGTTTTCTCTTAGAGAAGAAGAAAGGGCCAAGCCTACTTCAGTTGCCAGGGAAGCATCTCCACATCACCATGAGACATCATTCCATGAGAATATTCATGAAAAAAAAGAGAAAATTATTGAAGAAAATTTTCATGGAGAAAGAGGCTGAGTTTAGAGGTTTGAAAGATGATTTTGCTAAAGCCAACTACATGATTGCATTTTTGCAGCAGGAAAATAGGCAACTCAGAGTGAATAAAATTTTAATGTCAAAACCTAGAATGGGTGTAGAGGATGAGCTAGGCAAAGGTAAGAAAGTCATTGGTTTAGAGAAAATGAATGACACTGAAGTTCAAGTCAAGCTAAAGAGGCCTAGAACCAATTACATGAAGAGGAAATGAGACCAAATGTGTGAGTTATCTACACCTTTGGAGCAGCAAGACATTAACAAATCCATTAAACAAGATTTTGAGAAATATATAGAGTATTTGATGGATAAATTTAATTTCCACTTGGAGAAACTCCTTGAAAGAGCCAACAAGGCCACCAACTTGCAAAGGCACATCGCTAGGCATTACTACAGCTCGAAAAAGATTTTTCAAATTAGGGTTAAGATCATGAAGGGAAAACTCAATAAAACCCTAAAGAAGCTCAAGAAGAAGGGTGACTTGGAATTTCTTGTTGAAACATCCTTGATAGTTTGACTTATCGTTCAGAGGGTCAATGGAGTGAATTTTGAGTAATTTTGAAATTTTTTTGAATTTTTGGGCATTTGTCAAAATTTTAGCAGGTTTTGGCCAGAAATGGTAGCGTGTCCAATGCTACCATTTTGTTGGGGGCCTCTATTTGAAAACTACCTTAGTGTTATGTATTCTTTTTGACCTTTATGTCAATCCTAGAAAATCAGAATTCTGCTACAACATGATCTGGCAGGTCAAAAAGTAAAAAAAAAATGCTTAAAACTCACTTTTCTCCCCTCTTTTTGAGAAGCACACTTCGTTTTTCGAGTAGCTGTGGGAGAATTGATTTTTGGAGGGCTAGAATTAGTCTCCTTCAGTGCTTGAGGACTCTATGGTGTAATATACAATCATAGATTTCCAATGAGCTACCATGAGCTAAATTTGGATAATAGAAACCCCTGCAAAATTCTATTGCAAGATGCACACTATGCTTTTTGCAGGCACGCTACGTTTTCAGGCAATTCACTACATTTTTTCCTGGAACTCATTGTTCTTAGTTTTCTTTGTCCTCTTCGACTTTTTCTGATGTAATTCTTCTTTATGAGTTGAAATGATGTAATAGGAGGTAAATAAGCTTGTTAGAGTAATTTTCCTGTAATTTTAGGCCTCATTTATGAGGAGCACTTTAGTCAAAGTTTAAAAGAAGGATTTGTTTTAACCTCCCTAGAAATTAGGGTTTGTTGCGCACTTCATGTAATGAGAACTTCATGTAATAAGTTCCTAAACTGAAGGATTCGACCCTGAGAGAGGGGAAATGGTTGTTTTGTCTATTTGTATCTAGTTTTTAGTCAGATTCAGGGCTGGACATCAGTGAGTAGAACTCTTGGACCTTGTACTTCATCATTTTTTTACAGGAAATCAAAAGACAGTTACAGGTATTAATCAAGAATTCTTGTGTTTTGAGTTTGTGATAATGTTTTCTCTCAATCATAGTTTTATATGAATAACAATTTCATCTTCTTTCCATATCTATTTTTTTCATTGACTTTCCTAAGAGGTTTTAAACATAATTTTTAAGTTTAACCTCTGTTTCGTTAGGAAAATCATGTTTATGTCACCTATATTCTAATAAATGAATTCATGCTTGCCACACTCATTTTGATCTTTACTTTTCCACCCTACATTACATTGACAAAACCCCAAAGTATCACAAAGGCATACCTACCCTACTCCTTTATATCTCTTGCAACTGAAACCTTTCATATTTTAACCTAGTTCCCTTATTTTCGCTCTTGATCCAGAAAAACCTTAAAATCTTCAAAACCCTAGAGCTAAACATATATAGCCTAATATATTTCCCCCACTCCAATCATGATCGGTTGTGAGCTCATAGAGAGAGCCCTCTCTGGTTTAGTAGGTCTAGTTGCTAAACCCTAAGTGGTCTAAGGTTAGCTCCTTCGATCTCGTTTCTCAGCCTCGGGTTATTGTGGAGGATAACATGGCATATCTGGGTAAAAAATGCAGAGGCTTCTCTTCACCAAACGCTCTAAGGAAGGTGACACCTGGTGAGGCATACCAATCTGTGATGTCTTCTATTTCCTTTATTTCTTCTTGTGACATGCAAGGTGGATCTTCTTCAAAAATGAGAATGTACATTGGGATGATGAAGTGGTTAGTCGGTTGTGCCATTATTCCTTCATAACTACCATTTGAAAGAAACTTGCAATAGGTATGTACGTTAGGCTCTCATGGTGTCCATGTCTAGTTCATGCTAGGGAACTATTGTTGGGCAGAAATTACATCCAAAAAATATGCAGACATATAGAAACTTGCTCGCTCACCCTCAGGAGGACTCTAAGCTTGTGCTACATGGGCCTTCAATTGTTAAGCCAATAGATTAGAACAAAAATGAACGACTTCCCCTCACTCAACACCTAGTCTAATAAGACTTCCCACCCTTCAGGAAAAGCTTCCATGCTCTTTGATGATGGATCCTGTCATGCAGAAAGAGTTATTTTTGCTGACAAAACTAACCTCCCTAGGATTTTAAGACTCTCTAGTGACAAACAAGACAATTAAGAGCAATCCTTCTCTAAACATGCATTATCATAAGAGAAACCAAGTGTTTTTCGATCCTACCTGAAGTCCAATGCTCGTTGTAGCAGTCTAGCCTCGTCAATCTAGATGAGCTCCTCTTTCACTTCGAAACCTGCATACACTAACAATCAAACGATTACATAACACCTGAATATTCCATAAAACAAAGCATATTCAACATATAGACCAAGGAGTATATGAAACAATTCATTAACAACAAATCATTGAGAAGAATGGACTTATTTGTATTAAGGAAACAAAAAAGAAACCATTACAACCTGAGCCTTGGTGTTGTGCAAGTTCCTCCCAGGGTCCAGCAAGAGTTTTCCTCTACTTTGACAAGCTCACCCACTTCCAAATGAAACAAGAAAGGATGGTAATCTCTCCTCACAAGCTTACAATGGAAGTCCTAATTCCAGCAGCATCTACCCTTTGGAATGTTCAGCTTTCAACCTCCCCTCCCTTGGCCCAATGCCTGTATTTATAGTGTTCTAGAGGAAGTTATTCAGTTCCAACATCAATGGGATACTCCCTCTTTTGGATGGGGTAACTCCTCTCTTGATGGGATAAGTTCCTCTATCATAGGGATGCATGAACCATCTGGAGGCGCTCAATACACGTCAAACACTCTTCTAGAAGGCTCTACAAGTGACCACAAGTAACTTTTTTAAGATGAAACTCGTGCCTTTTGACCTTTACAAGGGTACACACCCATCCTTTGGCTTACAGAGCGTACAAGTACGCAGGAACAATGAGTTTGGGATGCGTACACGCAGGCAAGGTAGAGAGAACCTGCGTACCCAGAGATAAACATGTTTTTTAGTGACTTTCTCTCTTTCTGGAGTTTGACATGAAGAGCAGAGGTATTAGGCTTGACAAGGAGGATAATATGACTATTGATGGAGCCATATTAACTGCAGATAGTCATGGTGACAAATTTCAGTGTAACAGATTGCCCCCTAAAGTGCGAAGCCTGTAATAAATAAGGGTTTTATATCATCTAGGAAGGGTGAAGTACTTTATCATTTCAAGGATTATCTCGTGGAGAGCCTGGTCAGAACCTGCAATTTTCAACACAAAATACATGTATAAGACTATATCATCGCTGAGGTAGGCATTCCCATACTCAGATCAAAACTTTAACTAACAGACTATCTACTCTGATAGAGGAATGATTTCATAATAGATCATAATCATAGACTCGTGTAGACACAGTATGGATGCAACCATCTGTTTATAATTGGTCTACAATATAATGAATACAAAAATCCTCGTAGCCTGGATGGTGGAAACTAGATCCAGGGTCTTCATCTCTACTTCCTGAATCGGTACGATTCTAGCCATGCGAATAAATGAGTCGATGTCGAACATGGTAGAAACCACTTGATTACCAGTCAATGATGTAAACTGTTAACAAGCGTGAGAGAGACCACCAGTAATGTCAATGGTTCTCAAAGTACCCAGCACAATCCATGAGATTTGAATGAATGAGTCGATGTCGAACATTTCATGGAATCCTTCGATCGCAAGTCAATGATGAAAACTGACGTCGAAGGCGAGAAACCTGCCATTGATGCATGCAGACCTCAAGGTACTGACGATTTCTAAGTCAACTCTCTAGATAAGGTGCTGATGTCGATAGAAAGCGACTCGTCGCAGGCAAGCCCACAACACGAAATCATAGTTCAAGTTGAAGAAATGTTGCTGCAAGGACCGACTCAATGATGACATAATGAATGATAGGTATTTTGCAGTTGAATGTTTTGTTTCAGACCTCTTGAACACATAACGACACAACAGATGGTTTAGTGATAAATGATTCAAAGTCGACTCCCATAACCCGGCTAAAGATGTCAAATGATCTTGGTCAACTGTG
>APFE030189447.1:80083-119497 GCA_000404065.3 Pinus taeda
CTGTGCTTGATCTTGTGATGAGCGAGTAGGTCTTCAATCAAGTTAGAGGTGATCTGGCTTCCTTGATCGGTGACTAACTCTCTTGAGTAGCCAAACTTGTAGAAGATATTTTCCCTTAAAAACTTAGCCACTTTTTCTTCTGTCACTGCCTTGATTTCCTTTGTTTCTACCCACTTTGTCAGGTAGTTGGTGCACACAATGATGTAAGACATTTTCTTTGAAGGAGGGTTGATAGGACCCACAAAATCCATGCCCCACTTCTCAAATGGCTCGAAGGTCACTTGAGGTTGGAGGGGAATTTCATCCCTTGGAGTCAATTTCCCCATCCTTTGACATTAGTCACACTGGTTGATGTACCTTTTGACATCTTGATGAAGAGTAGGCCAATAGTAGCCTACCTGTAGAATTTTGAAGGCAATCCTTTTTGCTACAAAGTGGCCTCCACAGGGCCCATCGTGATAGGTTAGGAGGATGTCAAAGACTTCCTCCTCCCTAACACAATGCCTCAAGATCTTATCTGGGCCATGTTTAAATAGGTTGCCCCCAATCCACGTGAATGGGGAACTGTTCCTCACAATCATGGTCTTCTCCTTTGAGGATAGATGCGGAGGGAACTGTGCTAAGACCAAGTAATTTGCTCTATCAGCAAACCATGGAGAGAGTACTGAGATAGAAAACAGGTGTTCATCTGGCATCTGGTCATCCACTGTCCCTTCTTCACCTGCAGGCAAATCCAATCTAGACAGGAAGTCAACAACAACATTTTCCTTACCTGGCTTGTCGACAATAGTCAAATCAAATTGCTGCAACAAAAGTAACCATATAATGATATGAACATTTACATCAAGCTTATTCATTAAATATCTAATCACAGCATGATCAGTGTGTATGAATGTTTGATAACCAGTGATGTAGTGTCTGAACTTGTTCATGGAATGGACTACAACCAGTAATTCTTTTTTAGTTACAATATAGTTCATCTCTGCCTTGGATAGGTTTTTGCTAACAAAGTATATGGCATATGGTAGTTTCTCCTCAACTTGTCCTAAGGCTGCCCCTATGGCTTTGTTCGAGGCATCAGTGTGGATGTGGAAAGGTAGGGCCCAGTTTGGACCTCTCAAGATCGGGGGGGGACACCAGCTTATCTTTCAACTCATCCAGAGCCCCTTGACAGTCGTCAGTCCATTTATACTCAACATCTTTCCCTAAGAGGTCAAACAATGGTGAGGCTAGCTTACTAAAATCTTTAATGAATCTTCTATAATATCCTTCCAAGCCTAGAAAACTCCCAACATCTCTGACCTTTTGAGGAGGTGGAACCTTTTGGATGATAGCAATCTTGTTAGGATCCACCTGTAATCCTTGTTGAGAAATTGTATGACCTAGCACAGTCCCTTTAGTCATCAAGAATTCACATTTTTTGGGATTGAGGGATAGGTTCATCTCAATACACTTGGTTAAAACTTTTCCCAGGTTAGTCAATGCTTCTTGGAAGTTGGACCCATAAGGAGTAAAGTCATCCATATAGATTTCCACCAAATCGTGAACCAGTTCAGCAAATATGCCTTATACTGCTCTCTAGAAAGTGGCAGGAGCATTGCATAACCCAAAGGGAAGGACCCAGTAGGCAAAGGTACCCGATGGGAAAGTGAAGGTGGTTTTATGTTGGTCTTCCGGGTTGATTTGGATCTGATTATACCCACTGAACCCATCTAGGAAAGAGAAGAACTTCTTTCCTGCAAGTCCATCCAACACTTGATGTATTAAAGGCAAAGGGAAATGGTCCTTCTTGGTGGCTTTGTTAAGTTCTCAGTAATCTACAAAGATTCTCCACTTCCCATTTGTCTTGGGCATAAGCACTAGAGGTGAGACCCACTCACTATCATAGATGGGGTAGATGAATCCTGCATCCAACAATTTTTGCAATTCTTCTTTGACGATGTCTTTAAGGGCTGGATTCATTCTCCTCTATGGTTGCTTGACTGGTTTACAATACTCCTTAATGTAAATGTGATGGGTACAAACTGAAGGGTGGATTCCTTTCATCTCCTTATAGCTCCAAGCGAAAGCATCCAAATGATTGTTCAATAAGCTACACAGCTCCTTCTCTTGGGAGGGAGATAGTGAGGAGCTGATCTTTAAGGCTCTTTTGGGGCCAAATTATACACTCTTAACTTTGGGAGAGGTCAGATCAGTCACAAAGAGGTCCATTAAAGCACCAGCTTGGGTATCTTCCACCAACTCCTCTAATGACAGTGCACCGGGAGGTGGATTTTGAATCAAATTCTGAATCAAGTCATCCTTGGTTTGAGGGCCTCCCATGGTGGCTTCTACTGTGCACAAAGGTGCAGAGTAGACCTCATCCTCATCTCCCTCTTCCAACTAGAGTGGTAAGTCATGTTCTAGCAGAGGTTGGGCAGGAGGATAGAGGACCAACTATTTGGACATAGGCCCATTCTTGATGGTCATGCTTCCAGCTCGACAACTGATGTAAGCATCCGTAGTAGATAACCAAGGCCTTCCCAAAATGAGGGGGTATCCAGTGAGTTTTTCCTTTGGCTGAAGGACCAAGAAGTCCACAGGGTACTCCCAAGAGTCAACAGAGACCAGGACATCTTTCATAATCCCTTCAGGAGTCATAGTGGAGCCGTCTACTAACTGTAGTACTTTCGAGGTCTTCCTTAAGGAACTCTGAAGGTTGAGTTTAAGCATAGTGTCCCTGGTCATCACATTAATGGAAGCCCCTAGATCGATCAAGGTGTGGGGGATTATGGTGCCATTGATGTGGACATCAACTACAAGACTCCCAGGGTCTAAATATTTTGGACAAATTACTCTCCCCAACATTAGATCGGACAGTTGTCCTAGGACATTTATAGTCAGGGCATCTCTCTTGCGCCTACTTGGGTGCCTGAAACAATTCTCCTTGATCAACTTGTTGTATATAGGTACATCTTTTATGGCCTGGAGAAGTGGTATTTTCACAAACAACTGCTTAAGTTCTCCTAGAATTTCAATTTCCTCTAGGTTTGGTTTCGTGGTTACTATTAGTTGCTTAGGAAAGGGTGGAATGGCTTTGGGTTCACTTTCCTGTTTTTCCTCCTCATTCTCCAGGGGAGGAAGTTGGCGGTCTGGACGGACCTTCCCAGATCACAGGCTGATATCCTAGATCTCCACAGCATAGGTAGGGCATGTTGTCTCCCCAGTGTATACCTGCTGGGCTTGTCTGTTGTTGGGGTTCGGGTTCGGTTGGGTAGGCATTTCTGGTTGTCTTGGAGGAGCAGGAGGTAATGGTTGTGGCTGAGCAGGTGGTGGAGGCAGAATGGTGGGAAAAGAGTTGTATTGGGGCCTCCACCCCTGCTGAGGTGCATTCCACTGAGGTTGTTGCTGGACATGTGAGGGAAACGAATGAGTAGTAGGTTGAGTATAGTATGGAGATAGATAAGACGATGGAGGAGGTGCGGACCAGGAAGGATGAGCAGGGGGACCCCAAGAAGGTATATGAGCGGATTAGTTGGGGCTGTAATAAGCTTCGGATGTCCCTTGCATCCCCTGCAGGTAAGGCCTAGGCCCATGAGGCCTCCTTTGGTTGAGGAAGTAGAGACGTTCAGTGTTTGCCTCAGCCCCCTGGTACATGGCTTTAAATCCAGGCAAGGTTGGGCATTAGTTTGTGGGGTGGTCTTCCTCACAAACGAAACATACCTCTACTGAGTGCAATGGACACTCATTCTTAGGGTGCTTCCTCATACATCTAGGACAAAAAATGGCCAAATCCCTCTCAGCTTCCTCTTTCTTTTGTTGGATTCAGAAAGTATCAAGTTGCATGGCAATGGTCTATCTCATCTCACTTTTGAGGTCTTCCATTTGATTAGCAAACTCATGCTTGGAGATGGTGGTACTAGCTGAAAGTGGATTCCCCTTACCTCTTTTTCTGGCTACCCTAGAATGGTTTCTAAATAGAGTCTTTATGTCCTCATAAGGTAGTTGGTAGATGTCTCCTCCAGCTAGCAAATGAAGTGTATCTAGAAGGTCTTCAGGGACTCCTCAGAGCAGAACCAGCTTCAGAGATTTAGGGTAAAGTGTGCACCTAGCCCGTTTATAGCTAAGTTGGAACCTTTCCTCGTAGTCTTCTAAAGACTCATCATTTCCCATGGTCATCCAAAAGATCTCTCCCTTTTTTTCCTTTGACCTACAGTAGTCCCAATATTTGTTGTTAAAGGCTTGTTGCATCTGAGCCCAAGTGGTGATACTGTTTCCAGGTAACCCTATGAACCAGTGTAGTGCTACATCCTTCAAGGTAGAAGGAAAGAGTTTCAACTTTTTCTCATCCTCGACATAGTCATAAGTTCTACAAAGGACAACAAACTCAAATAGGAAGGTATCAGGGTCTTCAGTGGTCAATCCATGGAAGTGAGGTAAGGCTGAGGGACTTATGTTCTTCATTTTCATGTCCCTATTGGTTTCTCGGATGAGAAAGTCACCTTCTATTCTCTCGTCATCTCCGATACTGTTTCTGTGTTCAGCCATGGTCTCAAGAGGGATTTTCTCTTGCTCTTCTCCTGTTATAGGATCTTCTTATATCTCTCGAGGTTCACCTATAGGTTCTTCTGGATCATGGCCACCAAAGAAGAGAGAAGGGAAACTCAGTGATGTGGTGGGGGTGTTGGGTAAGAATTTTCCAGTATTGTCTCTGTTCCTGCGAGGCATGAAATGGAAGATTTTTGGTTGCTTTTGTTTTTGTTTTTTGTTTTTTTTTGTTTTTTTTTGTTTTTTTTTTTTTTGCTTGTACCTGCAAAACTAAAAGAGATTGAATTGTAACTAACTAAGATCTATCTTACTGAAATGAAAATGTGGAATTGAAATGAAAGTAGGAAAGGACTAATCTATTTTGCTGAAATGAAATTGCAGGAATGAAATGCTAGGCTACGCTTGCGAAATTGGAATTGCAGAATTGAAATGGTAATCTATGCTTGTAGAATTGAAATGCTAATCTACGCTTGCAGAATTGAAATGCTAGTCTAGGAAAGCAGGAAATTTCTAGTCTAATTTTGCGGAAATGAAATTGCAGAATGGAAATGAAATAAACTACTTAGCAGAAGGTTGTAGTAGGAAATGGAAGAAAAGCAACAATCACAAATACTCTGACACTTCCCTAGAAACGGCGCCAAAAAGAATGGTGGGATCCAGTATTGTAGCAATAATGCTGCAACTCCTGGGACTCCCTTCTTTACTTTTATCAACCTAGTAGTTCATAACAAACCTGGAAGCGACGATGCTGTATGCACAAGTACTAGCTCTTACCGCAACTATCACTTGGTCAACTGGCACAAGTCAGGTAGGAGCTTAAACTAACTTCTATGAGCTCTGAGAAGAAGCTTTTTAACTAATGGATGGAATCTAACTCAAAGAAAGCTAATCTACTTGCGAAAAGAAGCTGAGAAGCTGAAAGGAAATGAAAACCCTAGCAAACCCTAATTTATCTAGCTAGCCCTACTGATGCAAGAAAGAGGATGAAAGCTACTGGAAGAGATGCCATTGACTTCTAGGAAGGTAGAATGCATGTATCTAAGCTACTTCTATAGTAAAATCTGAAGAAAACATCTTTTTGTATTTTTGAATAAGTTGTCAGAATTATCATGCATATGCTTTGCACCGTTTTTAACTATGCAGAGGTGGATTGGTGAGAGGAAATGCTTGCAGGAGGCTAGGAAGGTTTAGGGAGGGCCTAAGGGGTCCCTATCACCCTTCTAGAGAGTTTCATAGAGTTTGGCTATCAAGAAACCGCTTCCGTGAGCTTCTACAGGAAGTCTGCAGGGGTTCTACATGATGTTCTGGAACTTCTACAGGATGTTCTGTAATTTTCTACAGGATGTTTAGAAAGGGGATTTTGGAGGATGGATGGAGGAACAAAGGTGAAGGAGTGGGTATGGAGGTGAGGTAAGGATGTGAAGAGGTCCAGGACTTGGTGGATGGAGCTGAGGAGTGGCAAGGATGGTTGGATCTGTTCAAGGAGGAGTAGAGCAATGTTGCACAAAACGATGGGAATTTAGGGAAAAGCAAGCGAATGTGGAAAACGTAAGGCAACAATCTGGATTGGAGGATGGATCAGGTGGGATTGATGGAGTGCAGGTATATGGAGAAGTATTATGGGTGCTCTGTAAGTTATTTCTCAAACTGAACAAACAAAGACTTGGAAAATCAAGGACCTAGCTACTTTAACCTAATCTGACCTAGATAACAGCAAAGAAAATGAAAAGGAGTCTATTTGCAACAAAATAATGTGAAGTAAATATGCAACTAAACAATCATGAACCTAACCATGCAACCACAACTAATATCAACTTCGGCAAATGAGAATCTAACACTAATAATTGCATGGTGAGCAAAGACAGTGTTTTTGGTGGTAGCAAGGTCACCTTGGTCCCATCTCATGATCCCACTGAGGGAGAGGTGAGATCTGAGGTCCTTGATAGCCTTTTTCTGAAGATCTTCCGTGTTGTTAACCTATCAAATCGATCTGAATGTGAAAAGCCTTCTTAATCATCAACTATGATCTAGGTAACCAAGCAAGATTCTAATCTACTTAACAGAAATTATTTTGCAAAGACATAAAAAGCAAATAACAGTACACAAAGGAAGCCTTGGCACTTGGGTTGAGCCCAAACCCAAGAGCTACAGGCTCCTAAGAAAAACTCAGAATTGGTGCTAAATAAATCTGCCTTCCATTACTCAAAAATAACAATGTCACAAGAAAGTTATATAGCAGCAGCTACAAAATGAGCTGAGAAAATAACAACACTATAGTGCAAAATAAAATAGTCCCAAAAGTAACCTACGAAGGCTGAAAGGCTTCCTATTTATGCACTACGAGGGTCTCCAACAACCCTCCTTAACTTAAGGGGCTCAGCTGTTCAAACTGCCAGTGATCAACCACTTTACACAAGACTACTCGGCTTCCCTTCGGAATCCTTTTTGGTGGCCTGCTAAACTCCGAGCTGAGGGTGGAGATTTCGAGGAAGGGCATTTTAATGTAGGAGACACCCTTCCTACGAATCCTCACCCTTGTTCCTTCATGCTTGGCTATCATCTGGCTCATAATTGCTTGGCCTTGGTCCAAAATTTGTCCAGAAATTTGCATTAACAACGTGTTAGCCTTCTTGGTCAAGTGACTATCCTCATTCGTTCAACTAACATAAATATACTCAAAAAACATTCATAAACTATGAAAAATGGTGGATTGACGAAGAATAGTTAGGAAAAATGAGCCCAATAAGTTACCCAATTCCGAGGCTCATTAGTAGGAATAGGGATAACTTAGGAAAATTTGTACCAAATGCCCCTACCACATCAAATAGTCAACCTTCCCTCTTCTTCCGTGGCTGTGAATTAGAGGACCCCTTAGGCGAACAACCAGATATTTTTGAAGAGCCTATAGGGGAAGAAGAAGAATAAAACATTTCAATCGACATAATGGATGAAAATAGAAATGAAACAGGAGATAGAGGAACAATTAAAGGTGGTCTTCCCTTTAGGGAAACCAACAGGGATGCCAAGATGAAAAACATAAGCCCCTCTGCTCTTCCTCACTTTCATGGCCTGACCTCGGAAGATCTAGATACTTTTTTGTTTGAATTCGCTATCATATGTGGAACTTATGATTACAAATCTGATGATAATAAGTAGAAATTATTCCCGTCCACTCTCAAGGATGGAACCGTACACTGTGTTAGTGTCAATATTTGCCTACTTCCATCAGTGATCAAAAATAACTCTTTCATATCATATTAGGGTCCCATTATGAAATTTTTGTCATTCCACTAGGTGATCATGTAAAAATTTGGTCACTGAAGGTTGAATTAGGATTTCTCTTACTCCTTTTATAAATTTAACCCTTGCTGGCTCATTTCGCCTTTTGCTGAAGTATACCATTAGTCATGAATTGTCTTCATCATGAAAATCATTTTCATCATAGTCACAACCACTCAAAGTCTCCATTAGGTCTTAGGGTTTTCAAGGTACAATAAAATACCATTTCCATTGCATAATGATAGCAAGTGTCATAGTGATCAAATAAAATCTCTTCACTATCTGAGGATGATTTGTAAACAAAAAATCTTGTTTTAGCATGTAATTTTGATTTTAAATGTAATATTTTTTATTTTTCACTATGTAATTTTATGTCTTTCAAATGTAATAAGCACATGATTTCCAAGATGCTAATTCAGAGTTCCAAAATGCCAAAGGACCAAAAATTAAAAGGTCAAAGTGTTCTCAATGATATCATGTGATCAATTTGTCAAAGAAAAAGTCAAGTGTAAAGGTATAGTTTCCAAGAGTAAGGTGAATGACAAAAGGAAGAAAGTCGGTCCCAAGACCAATTTTGAAAATTTAAAAAAGGTATAAAGACCATAAAAGGCCAAGGGAAGGCTCATTTCCACTCTTATCCATCAATATCTCACTCACCTACACTCCATCTACCTCCCTTGACCTTTTCTAATGCCCATTCCTCTCATTTCCCTCTCCTAGGGTTTTGAGGGAATTTCTCTTGGTTTCATGACATCCATGGTTAAATCATCTACAAAACTTGTATTGTGGTACTCTTAAACTTTCCCCTATCCTTAATATACTTTCATAAACACTTCCCATCACTCTATCCTTTGAAATCATCATTTTTCTACAAACCCTAGCCTATTGCTACACTTTTGACACTTTTCTAGACTAGGTTTGTGTTTTTTCCTTTTGGACCCCTTCCCCTCACTCAATCCTTGAAATTCTAGTTTCCCCTACTTCCTAACATCTGTCCCTAACTCCCAAAATTTTCCTAAGAATCTAGAAGCTCCATATCCCCTTAATTTCCCTTCATTCCTATAAATTTCCCAAATCCCTTGTTTTGCCTACACTAAACCCTAATTTCCTCTCTTATTGAACTATGGTTTTCTATGGAATCAGAGAAATTTGAGCAGAGGAGGCATAAGGGAGGTCATATTAGCAAGTATGAGGCCACTCCATCTCATAAACATCATGTCTCCATCATGTTTCAAAAGGCCATTCCAAGGGACAAAATCATTTGCAACACATAGGGCCAGTTTTTCTTCAAAGTATGTTTCCAACCAAACAGAGTTGAATTTTGCAAAAGTGAGAGAGGTTTTTGTCCATTATAGGAAAAAGAACAAAACCATCGGTAATTTTTTACACATGTGTTATTTTTTTGGAGAAATGTAAGACATGCAGGTGCTATAAGAGGTTTTCTGCACTTCTGGAGTGACCTTGGGTAAATCAATGTCTCCTAGCTGGAGTGTCCAAATGACTTGCTTGATGAGTTAAATTATAATTAGACAACATTATATTTCCAATTATCTATCATGAGCTCAATTTTGAGTTGAGGAATTCCTCCAAAACTGTCCTGCAAGAGCACACTACATTTTTGCACTCCCATTTTGCACGTTTTGACCAGTATTCGAAGAATTGAGTTTTGAGGGGTCACATCAAGTCAATTCTGAAAAATACAGGTAGATTTGGAAACTAGACAAGATAGAATTTCCAATGAGATATCCTAGGCTCAATTTGGACACTGGAAGCCACTAAAAATCAGGATGCAAGATGGATGTTGTGTTTGGCAAAGAGATGGCACATTTGACACAAAAATATTGCGAGAAGAATTCTTGGGAGAAACTCTTTTTGAGGGTCAAATCAAGTCCATTTTGGAAACTAAAGGTAGATCTGGACACTAGACATGGCATGATTTCCAATGAGCTATCCTGGCCTCAATTTGGACATCGGGAAGGCACTCAAAACTTGGCTGCATGATGGATGGCACGTTTGACACAGAGATGGAGCGTTTGGCACAAAGATGGCACGTTTGACATTTTTTTGAATTTTCACTATTTTCTTCTACAAATTTGATTTTCATCTTGGGAAATCAAGTTTTTACTTATGTAATTGATGATGTAAATGTAATTATGGTGTTTTTACTATTATCTAGGGTAAATACATTAAGTAAATGGTCTCAATGAGGTGAAATGAATCAGTTTCATTGTAATTAGGGATGAGTCGCTTTGACCACCCTATACTTTAGCTATCAGTTCAGATTTTGGTGGAACTGATCCTCCTCTCATGGATTCGACCTATGAGGCTGGGAGAAGTTTGTTCGAGGCCTATATCTTGTATTTTTTAGTCTTTTCAAAGGTTGGGATTAGTTGGATGTTGTTGTATTGATCAGAGACACTAGTGTAAACAATATTTGGTAGAAATTTAATGAATGAGTTGTAGCTATTTTGATGGGACACTTGTGGTATGGAATTTTGACATAGATGTTTTGCATTCTCATGTTTCATTTCACTTTTATGATATGTTGATTTTCAAGTTGATGAGAAGAATACATCTTAAATTCTCTGTTTTGGGAAAATCTTCATAATTTGTCCATTTTCTTTAGTTTAGAAAGAATACATGCTTGTCTTGCTCATTCTAGCACCTCACCAGTTTGATCCATATCACTCAAGAACCTTAAAGTGTTTGATTGTCTACCTACCTTGATCCATCAAATGTCTACAATCATACCCTTATTGGCACTGACCTAGTCTCTTTGACCTAAGCCTCATCTAGCAACCCAATTTCAAACAAAGAAAACCCTCTACACTTTATACCTAGCCTAAAACCCTAATCCATCTAGCCCTCTTGGTTGTGATTCTTTGGAGAGAGCCCTTTATGGCTTGGTAAGGCTAGCTACCAAGTCAAAAGGTTGGTCTGTGGTTACCTCATCTGGACTCTTCCTCAGACTTGGAGATCCGGAGGAGTGATATCATACTAGTGTCGTTGCCAAGGAGCAAAATATTTATCTTCCCTAGGAAAGAATGATAATGATTTAGATCTAATTGTTGATGGTGAACAACATTTGAAGACATAGGAAGGCTGTACCATTCACTTGGCGACTCCATTGATTGAAAGATCCAGAAAATCAACACTTCATGGTGACTCCACTGCATTAAGATTAGAAGCTTGAATAAGTTTCAAGATGGAATCTATTGCAAGAAGGTATGCTCCAATGAAAAGAGATCACATTCTAGGTTTACTAAATAAAATGCCTAAGGTAAATAGACAAAGAAATTTTCCTATGTTCAAAGATGTGAAATGTTATGATGCTGCTCTTCATCTGGTGAGATTTCACATGCATGTGTGTAAATTAAAGATTGACTTTCCTAAAGACTGCTTGATGAAGATATTCATGGCCACTCTGGAAGGTGAAGCCCAATCTTGGTATGAAAGTTTACCACCTGCTTGTATTTATTATTTAAAGTATTTTCATACCATGTTCTTTGAAAGGTATAAAGAATCTTGTCCATCCTTAATATTAGTTCAAAATTGTTGTAAACATGTTGATAGTTTTATTGAAAATATTGAGAATTTTTATGGAGATGATAAATTCATGGATGATGAGATCATGGAAGCCCTGTATGAAAATCCATTTCAGCAACATAAATAAATCTTAGATGATACTTGTCAAGATGCTCAGGAAAGTTCGCAGTAGGCTGAAGATCTTTGTACAGTTACAAATGATGGAAGACACGGTCTTATTTTAGATCTGCTTGCATCAAAAGATGGTATGAAGGAAAATAAAGTTCCAATTTTAGATTGTGATAAGGTCAAGCTGGCTATTCCAGATCTAGATTTAGATTGTGATGATGAAGAGTATGTTGTCTCGGATTCCGTGAAGGAGAGCTCTATTGTTGAGATAACCTTGAATGAAGAAAATGAAGTTATCGACCCAATTGTTCTCATCCCATAAGAACAAATTCTTCAGAAGGAGTTAATCCAGTCCCTTTATGAAAAACAAGATGAGATATTTGCTCAAGTAAGTGAAAAATCTTCTTTGGATGACTCTATGGTAAATGATAGAATTTCAGTTTTGAGTTTCAAGAACAATCTGAAGAAGCTAGTCACTTTGATACACAAGACCATATTCATCATCCTTGTGAATATTTAGGTGGGAAAGAAGACAATTACTATTTTAGAAAAAAGAAAACAAAAACTAAT
Source organism: Pinus taeda (assembly GCA_000404065.3). Classification (NCBI taxonomy): domain Eukaryota; kingdom Viridiplantae; phylum Streptophyta; class Pinopsida; order Pinales; family Pinaceae; genus Pinus; species Pinus taeda. The sequence continues at coordinate 92,114 of APFE030189447.1, forward strand.
TTCTCCTCTATCTGAAGATGAGATATATCAACTCTTGAAAAGTCATGTTACAACCTAAGATAATGTAGGTTTGTAGTTTTCACATAGTCAAGAAGGTGCTAGTGAAATTTCTTCCACTTTTGAAATGAAAATCTAAGTTAAAGGAAGACAACATTAAAATTAGATTTATAGATTAGCATGAAGAAAGACAATCTCCTTTTTCAATGTTCATATTTGATGAAACTATACAGGAAATTGTTGTGAGTAAACTAGTTTATGATGATGATTTCCTACAAGGAGATCAGCTAACATATATTTTTTTATTTCATGAAGATGATAGGGTTGTCATGTTTGATAATCTTGAAGAATGTTTTACATTTAAAGATGAATTAGACTATGAATTTTAGGAGTATGAGCTTGAGAGAGATAGTATGCCAGAAATTTAGTTAGAATTTCTCATGCTCGAGCAATTTATAGGTAACACTCAGATAGCAGAAGGTTATACTTCCCTATGCCTTCCTATCAATCAACAACCAACTATTCTTTCAGATTAGAATGGAGGGAGTACTTGTATTTTTTCTATTGGATCTCATGAAAAGGTAATGCTTCAAGATTTTCAAGATCTGTTTGGCAATAGTTTGCAAGAATTGGAGGAGGTGAATGTTGTCTAGTTTGTTAGCATAAGTCTTGGTTTCAGTTCTTATTGTGATTTGCCTAGATGTAAATCATTATGCCTGCTCAAAGAAAGTGAGAGGATAATTTCAGTAAGTAGCCATTTTCTATATTGGTTACATTGGAAAGGTCACTTCACATGATTGTACATATTTCTTCAGTAGGCAGGTGGCTGTCATCGAGATTTAAATCCAGCAAACCGTGATGGTCTACTGCCATTAATAAGTTTTATAAGTACTTGTGTTAGTTAAGTAAGTCAGTATTGAATCATGTTTTAGTCAGTTTTGAGTTTTCCACAAGTCACTTTGTGTCATTTGAGTTGTCAACATTTAGTCATGCATTTCCATTTAAGTTTTTGACCGTATTGGCCTACATGGTTAAGCACTTGGTCTACGGTGTTCTTGACACCTCCAAGGAGCTTCCATCCCCAATAAGGCTGATGTTAGTGTCAATATTTGCATATTTCCATTAGTGATAAAAACTAACTCTTTCATATCATATTAGGGTCCCATTCTAAATTTTTTGTCATTTCACTAGGTCATCATGCAAAAATTTGGTCACGGAAGGTTGAATTAGGGTTTCTTTTACTCCTTTTAGAAATTTACCCCTTGCTAACTCATTTCACCTTTTCCTGAAGTATAGCATTAGTCATGACTTGTCTTCATCATGACAATCATTTTAATCATAGTCACAACCACTCAAAGTCTCCATTAGGTCTTAGGGTTTTCAAGGTCCAATAAAACACCGTTTCCATTACATAATGTCAGCAAGTGTCATAGTAATAAAATAACATCTCTTCACTATCTCAGGATGATTTGTAAATAGAAAATCTTGTTTTAGCATGTAATTTTGATTTTAGATGTAATATTGTTTATTTTTCACTATGTACTTTTATGTCTTTCAAATGTAGAAGCACATGATTTCCAAGCTTCTAATTCAGAGTTCCAAAATGGCAAAGGACCAAAAATTCAAAGGTCAAAGTGTTCTCAATGTATATCAAGTGATCAATTTGTCAAAGAAAATGTGAAGTGTAAAGGTATATTTTCCAAGAGTAAGGTGAATGACAAAAGGAAGAAAGTGGGTCCCAAGACCAATTTTGAAAATTTAAACAAGGTATAGAGAAAACCAAAGACCAAGGGAGGGCTCATTTTCACACTTATCCATCAATATCTCACTCACCTGCACTCCATCTACCTCCCTTGACCTTTTCCCATGTCCATTCTTCTCATTTCCCTTTCCTAGGGTTTTGAGCGCATTTCTCCATGTTTCATGATCTCCAATGGTTAAATCATTAACAAAAATTGTATCCGGTGTTATTACACATTGCCCTATCCTTAATATACCTTCCTAAACACTTCCCATCACTCTTATGCCTCAAAATAATAATTTTTCTACAAACCCTAGCCTATTTCTACACTTTTGACACTTTTCTAGACTAGGTATGTCTTTTTCCCTTTTAGACCCCTTCCCCTCACTCAATCCTTGAAATTCTAGTTTCCCCTACTTCTTAAAATCTGTCCCTACCTCCCAAAATTTTCCTAAGAATTTAAAAGCCCCTATCCCCTTTATTTCCCTTCATTCATATAAATTTCTCAAATCCCCTGTTTTGCCTACGCTAAACCCTAATTTCCTCTCCCATTGAGCTAGGGTTTTCTATGGAATTAGAGACATATGAGTAGAGGAGGAATAAGGCATATCAGCAAGTATGAGGCCACTCCAACTCATAAAAATTATGTCTCCATCATTTTTGAAAAAGCCATTCCAAGGGACAAAATCATTTGCCACACATAGGGCCAGTTTTGCTTTAAAGTATGTTACCAACCAAATAGAGATGAATTTTACAAAAGTGAGAGAGGTTTTTTTCCATCAAAGACCAAGGAACAAAAAAATCCTTCATGTTTTACACAGGTGTTATGGTTTTGGAGAAATGTAAAACATAGAGGTGCTACAAGAGGTTTTCTGCACTTCTGGAGTGACTTTGGGAAAATCAATGTCTCCTAGTTGGGGTGTACAAATGACTTTCATGATGAGTCAAATAATAATGAGACAGAAACATATTTCCAATTAGATATCATGAGCTCAATTTGGATTTGAGTAAGACCTCCAAAAGTTTCCTGCAAGAGCACATTGCATGTTTGCGCCCCCATTCTGCACTTTTTGACCAGTCTTCAGAGCATTGATTTTTTTAGGAGTAAAATCATGTCCATTCTGAAAAATAAAGGTAGATCTAGAAACTAGATATGATAGGCTTTCCATCAAACTATCCTAGGATCAATCTGGACACTGGGAAGGCACTCAAACATAGGCTACAATATGGATGGCATTTTTGGCAGAGAGATGGCACATTTGATAGAAAAATGGCGTGATGAGCAGTCTTGGGAGAAACTGCTTTTGAGGTATAAAATCAAGTCCATTTTGAAAACTAAAGGTAGATTTCGAAATTACATAAGACAAGATTTCTAATGAGTTATCTCGAGCTCAACTTGGACACTGGGAAGGAACTCAAAACTTAGCTTTAGGATGGATGACGCATTTGACACAGAGATGGCATGTTTGACACAAAGATGGTGAGTTTGACAGTTTTATGATTTTTTAATGTTTCTTTTTGCAAATTTGATTTTCATCTTGGGAAATCAATTTTTTACTTATGTCATTGATGATGTAAATGTAATTAGTATTTTTATTGTTACCTAGGGTAAATACATTAGGTAAATGGACTCAATGAGCTATAATGAATTAGTTTCATTGTAATTAGGGATGAGTCACTTTGACCACCCAATACTCTAGCTATGAGTTCAGATTTTGGTGGAATTGCTCCTCCTCTCATGGATTCAACCCCTGAGGCTTGGAGGAGTATTTTTAAGGCCTATATCTTGTATTTTTTAGTCTTTTCAAAGGTTAGAACCAGTTGGAGGTTTTTGTATTGATCAAAGCCACTAGTGTAAACAGTATTTGGCTGAAATTTAATGAATGAGTTGCAACTATTTTGATGGAATACCTGTGGTATGGAATTTTGACATAGTTTCATATTATGTTGCATATGTTTGAATATTTTGTATTCTCATGTTTCATTTCACTTCTATGATATGTTGATTTTCAAGTTGATTAGTAAAATACATCTTACATGCTCTGTTCTGGGAAAATATTCATCATTTGTCCATTTTATTCAGTTTAGAAAGAATACATGCTTGTCTTGCTCTTTTTAGCACCTCACCAGTCTAACCCATCTCTCTCAAGAACCTTAAAGTGTTTGAGTGTCTACCTACCTTGCTCCATCAAAAGTCTGTAATCTTACCCTTATTGGCCCCGACCTAGTCTCTTTGACCTAATCCTCATCGAGCAACCCAATTTCAAATAAACAAAACCCTCTACACTTTATACCTATCCTAAAACCCTAATCCATCTAACCATCCTGGTTGTGATTCTTTGGAGAGAGCCCTCTCCGACTTGGTAGGGCTAGCTACCAAGTCAAAAGTTTGGTATGTGGTTACCTCAACTCGACTCTCCCTCAGCCCTAGAGATCCAAAGGAGTGATAGCATGCTGGTTCATGGGTTTACCTGGGGATATCACCACCTGGACTCATATGCAGCAAGCTTTCAACAACAATTATAGGGACTACTACAGGTCCAAAGATACCAAATAGGAGATTTTGACCTTGGGAAATAATGATTCCTTAGAAGGTTATGAGGAAATATTCCATCTCAGCTATAAAAGGGCAAGGTGTACACTTGATCTAGACTCACTTAAGTTAGTCCTTCTTCGGGGTATCAAGGAAGATCTCTTGGAAAGCTTAAACCTATTATCTAGAGGGGACATCTACCAGCTACCCTATGATGACATTAAGGCACCTTTCAAAAATCATTCTAGGGTAGCTAGAAAAAAGGGTAGGGTCAATCAAAGAGTGGCTAGCTCATCCTCTTCCAACACATCTATAAAAAGTGAAATTGGGAACATGTTAGAAGGTTTTAAGACTGAAATGCTACAAACCCTTTCCCTGCAGATGGACATTATGCAAATCAAGAGGAAGCAGGAGGGAAAAGAGAGATAATTCACCATCTTCTACCCTAGATTCATAAGGAAGCACCCTAGGAATGAATGTCCATTAAACCTTATAGAAATTTGCCCAACCTGTGAATAAAACGACTCAACAAACAAGTGCCCTTCTCTGTGTGGACTAAAATCTGTGTATAAGGGAACTGCAGGGGTGACTGAACAACTCAACTATGTAAATCAAAGGAGGCCTCATGGGCCTCGACCATACCATTAGGGCATGCAAGGGCCATCCTATTCATATTACACAACTAATCAAAACATATCCATTCCCTCTTGGTGCCCCCTACTCATCCCTCCTGGTCTACACCTTCTCCTTGGTCTTTTGCACCTCAATACCATTCCGAGCTGACCAATCAGCCATTTCAGCCATATACTCCTCCACAACCTTAGTGGAATGCACCACCCCAGAGGTGGAGGCCACCATACAACAACGCTCCAACTTTATTGCCTTCACCTCCATCTCAACCACAACGTTTACACCCTGCTCCACCTAAACAACCTCATATGCCTACCCAACCAAACCAGAACCCAAACAATAGACAGGCACAATAGGTCTACAGTGGAGAGACATTGTACCTAGCTTGTGTTGTGGAAATTCATGAAATCTACCTTAGGTCTAGGAGAGTGCTCCTAGATAACCAACCTCCATCTCCACCTAGGGAGAGTGAGGAGGAAAGAGAGGAAAGTATGCCTAGACTAAATCCAGGGCCCTTTCCTTAAATATTAACCCATCAAGTCTAACATACCCCATAAGAGAATTAAATTCTAGGTTAATTGAAAAATCTATGGGCTGAAATCCCACTTCTCCAATCTATTAAAGATGTACCCATTTACAACAAGTTTATTAAGGAGAAGTGTTTCAAACATCCAGGAAGGCGAAAAAGAGACACCCCTACCATTAATGTCATTGGATAGTTGTATGACTTAATGTTGGAGTGGGTAATTTGCCCAAATTATTTAGACCCTGGGAGCCCTATAGTAGATGTACACATTGATGGCACCATTGTCCCCCATACCTTGAATGATTTTGGGGCTACCAGCAATGTAGTGACTAAGGAAAATAAGCTCAAGATGAATCTCCAGGGATCATTAAGAAAGACCATGATAGTCTTGCAACTTGTAGATGGATCCAAAGTAGCCCCTGTGGGGATTGTTGAGGATGTGATGGTCTCCATTTATTCCTAGGAATACCCTATAGACTTATTTTTATTCATCCTAAGACCAAACTTAATGGTTATCCTCTCATCCTTGGAATGCCTTGGTTAGAAACTACCGATGCGTACATAAGCTGTAGGGCTGGAAATATGACTATAAAATATGGGCATCTATCCAAGCAATTGGTCCTATACTCTCCTCCTTAGCGATATCTAGAATATGGCTTACCTTTATGGCTAGAAGAGGAGAAATAATATGAATTCTATTCCTCCCAGATATATACCCTAAAAACTCCCAGAGGAGGAGGGCAACCTGATGAAGATGATCTAATTGAACACATCCTCCAAAATCAAATTCCCGACACCATGTCTTTGGAGGAAGTAGTGAAGGAAACCAATGACAACCATCAGATTGACCTATGTTTAGATGAATCAAACCCTACTCATGTCAAGAAAATAGAATTTGGCCCTAAGGGAGAATTGAAAATCAACCCCTCTCTCTCCATACACCATGAAGAAGAGTTATGTAATATGCTAAGAGAGCATTTGGATGCATTTGCCTAGAATTACAAAGAAATGAAGGGAGTGCACCCCTCAATGTGTACTCACCACATTTACATCAAGGAAGGTTGAAAACCAATCCGACAACCCCAAACAAGAATGAGTCAAGATCTCAATGATGTAGTCAAAGAAGAGTTGCAGAAGCTGTCAGATGGAGGATTCATTTACCCTATCTCGCATAGTCAATGGGTGTCTCCTCTGGTGTTGGTTCCAATGAAAAATGGAAATTAGAGGATTTGTTTCGATTACTAAGAGCTAAAAAATGCCACAAAGAAGGACCATTTTCCTCTAACTTTCATTGACCAAGTGCTAGATGCCCTGGCAGGAAAGACGTTCTTCTCTTTCTTATATGGGTTCAATGGGTACAATCAAATCCATATTAGCCCAGAGGACTAGGATAAAACTGACTTCACCTATCCTTGGGGTATTTTCTCTTATAGGGTCCTCCCTTTTGGTGTATGCAATGCCCTTGCCACTTTCTAGAGTGTGTTCTTGAGTATCTTTGCAGAGATTTTTCATGATGCAGTAGAAATTTATGTGGATGACTTCACACCCTATGGGTGTGATTTCCAGGAGGCTCTCTCTAACCTGCGTAAGGTGTTGAACGAATGCATTGAAATAAACTTATCTCTTAGTCCTGAAAAATGTGAGTTCTTTGTGACTAAAGGGACCCTTCTAGGTCACTCAATATCCCAGGAAGTACCGCAAGTAGACCCAAATAAGATAGCCATCATAAAATGGGTCTCGACTTCACAGAAACATAGGGATGTCAAAAGCTTTTTGGGTTTAGCTAGATATTATAGGATATTTATATTATTAGACAAAGACTCTGAACGTTTATGGTCATAAAGCGTCCAAGAAGCCTTGGACACCCTAAAGGACAAGTTGGCTATTGCACCTATTCTTCAAGGCCCAAATTGGGCTCTTCCTTTTCATATTCATGCCGATGGCTCTCACAAAGCTATAGGAGCTGCTCTAGGCTAGATAGGTGACAATATAACTTATGCCATTTACTTCATCAGTAAGAATCTATCGAAAGTCGAGTTAAACTACACAGTAACTGAAAAAGAGCTCCTAGTTGTTGTGCATTCATTATATAAATTTAGACATTACATTATTGGTTACCAGACATTTGTATATACCGACCATGCTGCAATTAGATAGTTGATGAATAAACCTGATGTAAATGCCTAGATTATTAGATGGTTACTTTTATTGCAAAAATTTGATCTAACGATTATTGATAAGCCTGGCAAGGAGAATGTAGTTGCAGATTTTTTATCCAGATTGACTTTGCCTATAAGGGGGAAGGAATGGTTGATGATCAGCTACTAGATGAACATTTATTCACCATTTCAGTTCTCATTCCATGGTTTTTTGACATAAAAAACTACTTGGTATCTTTACAATTCCCTGCAAATTTGTCCCCCAAGGAAAAGAGAAGAACCATAAGAAAAAGGACCCCATTCATTTGGATTGGGGGCAATCTCTTCAAGCTAGGTCCAAATCAAATTCTGAGAAGATGTGTCAGGGAAGAGGAAGTCTTCAACATTGTTCTGACCTGTCATAATGGGCCTTCTGGATGTCACTTTGCATCTAAAATAAAAACATTCAAGGTACTACAAGCTGGTTATTACTAGCCCACACTTCACCAAGATGTAACGAGGTATATTGGCTAGTGTGATCGGTGCCAAAGGATGGAGAAACCTACCCTAATGGATGAGATGCCTTTGCAACCTCAAGTGACTTTCATACCATTTGACAAGTTTAGCATGTATTTCATTGGGCCCATTGACCCTCCATCTAGACAAAAGTACTACATCATTGTGTGCACTGACTACTTAACAAAATGGGTTGAAGCCAAAGCCATCAAAGTTGCAACAGAAGAAAAAGTGGCTAAATTCTTAAGGGAGAATGTGTTTTATAAGTTTGGGTACCCTAGAGAGTTGGTCGCTGATCAAGGAATTCAATTTACATCTCACATGATTGAAATTTTGTTAAGCCAGAACAAGATCAAGCACAGAAAATCCACCCCTTACCACCCACAAGCTAATGGGCAAGTGCAAGTAACAAAGTGAGCACTGGAAGACATTCTAACCAAGGTGATTAGCAACAACATAAAGGATTGGGCAGATATATTAGTTGAGGCCACCTGGGCCTACAATACTACCTGGAAGACCACCATTGGCTTCACTCCTTATGAGCTGGCCTATGGGAAGAAAGCCCTGTTGTCCATTGAATTTGAATACAACACCTTAAGGATGGTAGCACAACTCGATCGATATATCACAAGGGAACAATAGGAAAGACTTCTCCAGTTGAATGGGTTAGATGAATTTAGGATGCAGGCCCTCCTGTACACATAAGTCGCTCAATTTCAAAGGAAAATTTGGCATGACAAGAATATAAAAGACAAATATTTTCAAGAAAGTGATTGGGCTTTACTGTATGATTCCCAGTACAAATATTTCAAAGGAAATTTAAGGACTAGATGATTAGGACCTTATGTAATAGAAAAGTGTCATGATAATGGTGTTGTTCAAATAAGAACCATTGATGCAAATGTTATCCCTTTGCTTGTCAATGGGTACATATTAAAATTCTACAAAAAGCCCTTATCAAAACAGGAGTTCATCAATAGCATCAGCAAGACAATCATGGTGGCTAAGCAAGTCTCAACTTCCACCCCACGAAGTCCCTGAAGAAAAAAAATAAAGAGATGCAGGTGAAAACCTCCACGAGGCACCTAAGTACAATTGTTGGGTTGAAAACCTAGTAAGGTAGCCCAAGAGTGTTAAAATAAGAAATAAAAAAATAAAAATAAAAGATCTCTGGGTGAAAACCTCCTTTGAGGCACCTAGGGTAGGAAAATAGGATGAAAACCTCCTTGGGTGCACGCTAGTTGTTTTTCAAAAAGAAAAACAAAATTAAAAAAGGGAGGAAAATATACAAAAATGAAAATTTTGTTTTGCAGGTCTACAAGAGGAAGAGAAGAAAAACATCTAGAGGACAACATGACCTACAAAAACTATGTTTTACTTCACCCATCTCATATCATTCATTATCCCCCTAGTCTTTGACCTATACTCCACTCTAGATCATTTCAAATAGTTATGTGTTTTCTACGGGATTCTCGGTAATAGTACTGGAGTTTCCTGTAAGAATTATCGGAGGTATTGGAAACCACAAGAAAAGCAATCCAATGGCAAGGTGGTGACACAATCATATGTTTGAATGTGAAGAAAACCATTTACCTCACCACACCACAACCAATACCTTTCATAACCATGTCACCCTTGTATCCATGAAATAAATCAAGTTCAATTTTTATTTTTATTTTTATAAAAAAATAAGAAAAAAGAAGAAGAGAGAAAAATGAAAGAGGAGGCATACCAAAAGCAACATCCCTCGCCTTCCATTCTATATCCCCATTCTCCACTCATTTCAACACCCCTTCTAATTCAAACCTAAGGAAAAATGCGAGAGTTTAAGGGAAAGGAAACTATAGGACATCTTGTAGACATCCTATAGGAAATCCTGTGCTAGCCTATCCTTAAAAAGAGACCACAAAGATTGTAACCATCTTCAACAAAGAGACTACAAGGATGAGGAAACTCCTCCGGATCTTAGCAGTAGCAGGAATACCACTAGAAAAAAGGTGTAGCACCTATACATCATCAAAAGGAACAAGTCATCAGAAGAGGAAATATAAATTTGAAAATATGCAGCTCGAAAAGAACAACAAATTGGTACCACTCTCTACCATGAGTAATAAACGAAGCGAAGGACCCATAGATATGTCATCTTACCCATATTACAATATGATCAAAACTGTAGGAATAATGCGGTAGTTCATTTTATAAGTGAAGGTGGCCAGTTAACTTGGCCACCCTCGGTAAGATAATGAGAAGAAAAGGGTTAGACATCTACACATGTCACAAGGTCAAATCATAGAAACATGGGAATGAATAAAAAATGGTTAAGTTATGTAGGATGAGAGTGGGAGATGATTATGAGGCAAGGTGATATGATGGACTGGTAGTGGGACCAATGGTCCACAAGAAGGTACTTGTACTCAGCCAACAAACACACCACTCGTCATAATCATCCAAAAATATAAATAAAACATTGACTCCCATACGAGGAGGGAAAAGGAAATGTCGAGGATTCAGTGAAAGAAGAGGTTATGCTCGGAATTCCTAAAATATCACCTATAGGAAACAATCAGCACCTACAACAAGAAGAAAACCTACGAGAAACATATAGGATAGGGGGAGACTAGACTACAGAGCTATTAGTGGACATGAAAGGCAATTGAATCAAGGGTTATCATCACTAGAACATAACAAAGGAAGGTAGGAGCCATACCTTTTATATTTTCCATTTAAAAAGAAGTAACCCTCAATTTAGTTAGGAATTTATAGTGCATATAACGATAAAAATATTGCATTGCATGTCAATAAAGGTTAAACTCTAAAACTTCCTCACCTACCAGAAGTCTTGAACTGTGTCTACCCAAACATCAATAATTACCAAGGAAATATGACAAGATGTTTCAATAAAAGAGAACCCACCAACGCAACAAGAATCCACTAGCATCCTCGTGTGGCGGAAATTTTTATAAGGCATCAATGGACGGGGTTCTTTGAGAGGATGAGAGGATACAATGATGATGTGGCAAGAGAATTTTCCCTGACACTCATATCCCTCACTAGAGCCAGTGCCACTACTATAGGGAGGTTCTTATCAGTAGAAAATACCCCTGAGGTAACAAGGAGGATAACTACACTCCCCCTAGGGTTACATTGGAGGAAAGAGGACACTACTAACATCACCCTTGCAAATAAAAGCTTCTTTTTGGAAGGAGAAGAACCAATTGAAGACAAAAATGGGTTAGAAGGGAGAGAATTCCATACCCTTGGAATGAAGTCACTTACCACATCATCAAATATATTTTGTGTGAAGAGAGACACAGTGTAGTGTATGAATACCACATTAGACTCCTCCAAGAACTGAGATTTGGAAAGAACACACTTCATCATAACAAACTGAGTATACCCTATTTTCTATTGCAATCCATGACAGACATGAGCATAAATGTCCAATATGGAAAAAAATAGCAACTAACCCATCATGGATTGATCAAACTCATCCTTGAAGATGCTCTACACAACTTAAGATTCCCTATAGCATGTACAACATTTGTAGACATGAAGGAAGAAGGAGCAATTCAAGCCATTGAGTATGACAAAAGCCCTACTGCTAGTGAGGGAGAAAAAGAAATAGAGGATATAAATGAGGAAGAAATAGAGGAGGAAACAAAAGAAGAAACAAATGAGAAGAATGAAGAAACAGAGGAAGAGAAAGAAGAGGAAGAAGGAGACAAAGAAGAGGATGAAAAATGAAGTGGAAGAGAGGATGAAGGATAGAAGGATGAACAAAAGTCTACCACTCAGAGCATAGGAGAGGAAGAATCACCAAGAGTGTATCTAGATCTTACAAAGAAAGAGGTAGCAACTGCTTTAACTGCCCTAAGTACACATGTCAAATCAAAGGGAAATAGACAAAGACAAACCCCACTATACTTCAGGACAAGAAAGAGCTAGAATTAGACAAGGGATGCCTCAAACCCCTACCAAAACTCCAATTATCATAGAGGAGTCACCAAAACAACAGGAGAAAGAAGTCCCTCTAAGGAAAAAGGAAGGAGAAGGAACATGAAAATAAGCTTCTCCCAAGTCTCCAATCACCTATGTTAAGAGGCTTGTCACCAAGTCAGCCTCATCAAAAGGAAAAGGTCTCCTACAGGAGACATAGTAAAAACTACAGGAAGAAGAGATAATCCTACAGGAAACTCTATCAAACCTACAAGAAACATAGAAAAGGGACCATAAAGGAATTACTCAAGAAGAGATAGAGGAAGAGCGCTAGGAAATGAAGGAACCTATCCCACAAAAAACCTCAACTCCTACTACAAATTCATCGAAGGAGGGAGGGTGATACCAAAAAAGTTTTCCATTCATCTATTCTTTGAACCTAAAAAAGAGAGGGAAAGGACACAAAAGTGGATGCAAATTGCTAAATCAAAAGGAGTAGAGGATGTAGGCTAGATGGAAGAGAAATCACAGGAGATGGGTAGAGAACTAAGTAGCATAAGAGACAAAGAAGAAATAATGAAATATCAGTTAGAGGATGAGAACACATGGCTAAGGAAGAAACTACAAGAAAAGGAAGGCCAATTGTAAACTATGGCCAATTTATCCATGGAGGCAATCCAGTGCAGGATGCTAGAAAAGTCATATGCCTTATACCTCAAGGAACAATGACTAAAATTCTAGATAAAGAACCTAGCAAAAAGAGGATCTATGCCTTTCCAAGACTAAAAAAAATTCATTGACCTCTGTTTTCAAAGCACCCTATAGGATAGAGCAAAGATATCTAAGTTCTACCTACACAATTTAGCTTTGATGGAATTAAATGTGTGGAACCAAAATCCAAAGATAGGGGATTTATAATTACTGGCCTTGGCATTTTGGATGAATCATGAGGCAAAAGCTACAAAAATGAAAAAGGTTTTGGAAAACTAAGAAGTAGAACCCCTTATGATCAGAGTCAAATAGTCTAACCCAATGGTTGTCATCAACGCTCACAACCTCATTTCAAATGTTCCTAGACTTGCACGAAGATACCTACTATACAATAATAGACAGTCACACATTTTGAAGACATGCTAAGATTGTTAGGAGATGATAGCCAACAAGCCTACCAAAGGAGATGGAACACCTTACCTTACAACCTAAAAATAAAAAAATATCATTCTCCTAATAGAATGAGGGAGGCACTAAATATAACCGCAATGTATTAGAAAGAATTACAAAGACTCAAAGTCAATTGGATTAGCTTGAAGCTCAGTCGACCATTGATTTAAGGTATGTTGGAAGGAAGAAAAGAAGAAGAAATAAAGTAGTGGGAGGAGATAGAGAAGAATGTAGGGCTTTATTCATAGGAGGAAGAGACTATAGTAGAAGCATGGAATGTCAGGGAATCTACCAGAGCAATGAAGGACATGGACATAGATTGAGTTTCTCAGAAAATGAGCAACACTTTCAGTAGGGGGTGATGATGAGGTTCATCATTGGGTAAAATATATGGATCTTAATGCACCTCTAGCTAACTAAAATCAACTCTTCTCATAATTCTTTACATGTTTTAATTATATTTTCCTTAATGAGATGAGTAAAAGTAATATGTCATGGCTAGTGGTCTAATGTGCATTGGTTGCAGGTTTTGGGAGAAAATTGTGGCTAATTAGGGTGCAAGAACTTGAATGAGACAAGTAGGAGAGATTATAAGAGATAGGATCTCCCTTCTTAACTCCTCACTCACTCAAGGATCCCTTAATCAAATCACATCAACTCAGAGTTGTAGGCAGTTGAGTCATGATGATCATTGGCAGTCAAGCCAGTGATAGTTAAGAACCAATTAATCTCAAGGTTGGGAGCCAAGACTCCCTTGATTTAAGGAAGTCGTTGGAAATTTCAGTTGTATAAATAAAGAGGCATAGAGCCTCATTAGGATTCATATTTTTTTTAGAAGATAGATAAATTGTTTTCAAGTTGAAGGATTATGACCAAACATTGTTATGTATTTTTTTGACATGTTAATGAAAATGAGTAGCATTCCCTTCAACAGGACTGAGTTGAATCAAAGGGATGAAGCTCTTTGGTTAGGACCCAACCCTAACGACATAGGTTCCTCTTACTGTATATGTATGCTTAGGTTATCTCACAGTTAGTTGTTAAACTGATTTTGGTGTTGTAAATTTGCAAGTATTTGTAGATTTGATTAGTTTTCTTCCATTTGTGAATAACTCCAACAGTAGAATTATAGAGATAAGAAAATATTCAAAAAAGGTTAATAATAAGTGGATCTTCTCTGAAATGATTATAGGTTAAACTGATGTAGAATTGATTAACCATTATTGAATTGATTGTTAATTGAAAGTGAGCAAATCAAGAGAACTGCTAAAGAAGAAAGACTTTACAACCACTGATTAAACATAAGTAAGATGCATAACATAAGTGAAAACAATAAAAACATAGTGATACCAGACAACAAAGTTGATTACAGAGTTCTTCCCTAATGGACTACATCTCCGGGTTCACTTTGAATATGGGCGTCTGCTTTATTAGGATTTAAGTAGAAGATGTCGATTACATAGAGATTTGACCAAAATGAATGTGCATGTAGGAACTTTTGGTCACCATCAAAGGATATCTCTTTGAACCATCTTTCCAATGCCTATCACGGTTCCCAATTCTAACTCTAGATGCTCCTCTTACATTGAAAACAAAACTACCTATAACCTCAAGAATCTTCATACAAAAACCAAAAGCGCTCTCTCTCACTTCAATGAGAAAAACTATCTTTTAACACCTACTAGGTGCACTTGAACTTCCTCCAATAAGTTTAGGAATGAATTTGGCTAATTTATGGTTCTTGGGCCTCAGTCCATTCACCTCTTGACTTCTTAGGATAGGTTACCATGGTCCTCGCATTAGTTTTGTAACCAAAACTCTAACAAAACCTTAAATAACTTTATAATAACTCTTTAATTGTTGGCAGTTAGGTTGACTAGGCGGAGGAGGCTAATGGTTACATGTGACCAGCCATAGGCTGCCACCTCCGTGCTTGGCCCACTGGTCTCAGCTAATAGTGCTCTGGTAGTTCCGGTTGACATAACCTGTAACCTGTTCACATGTTTTGCAATCCCTGCACAGTTTCCAAGCTAGTGGTTAACTCCAACAAATATCTGCCACCGTAACTGCTAGTCAGTCGCATGCCTGTAGTTAAGGTTAACTCTTCGCATAGTGAAGGCATGGTCTAGGTTGATGCCGACAATTAACCTACATCTATTCACATGCCACAGGTATATATATTGCAGTTTGATGCTGCAGTGAGCCCTAACCTTTGTCTATTGACTCTGCTCACATGAACTGCGGTCTCGCTATAGCTTAGAAGGCGGTTAGGGACACCCAAATGTTTTTATAATGTTTTATAGTGTTTTAACATATTAATATAGCTTGAGAGTTATACATAGGGTTTTTATGTACTGTATTGACACTTAGGAATGTTGTAATAAGGCATGATAGGTTAGAACATATGGTTTAGGTCTAGAGCTTAGGTTTTAATGTGTTAGGTTTCAATACATAGTTGTAATTTGATAGGTTTGATAGGTTTAATACATGGATTTCTAGCATAGGTTTGTTGCATAGGTTTATAATGTATTAGGTTAGATCTTACATCATTTTGAAAAATAACCCATGTACATCTCTTTGTCAAAAAGTGACATTTGTATCAACATCACAGGACGACAACCTATGTCGATAATAAAAATTGCAAAGGTACAACACACCCATGTCGATGATCAACCCTAGAGGATTTGTTGATGAACGCTTGTCGACAACCAGATACAAAACCATCAGCATGAAAACCCTAAACTAAATTACTGACGATGATATTGAACATTGACAATGAAGCTGTGTAACTAATCTGGTGAGATCCTTATGGATCAATCCTCTCCACTTGAAATATTTTGGACCACAAAAGTTTGACTAAACAAATAGTCAATGAGGGTAGACCTCCCTCACTTTCCACCTTGACTTGATGATGTACCAATACATTCGATCAATCACTTGCAAGTGATGACCCTAATGATGCTAACCATGGCACTTTTTGAGTTGGTGACCTATTCCATCCATCTGCAGTATGAACAACTTGCAACAATGGTCAAAAAACCTTTTATGAACATGGAAATTGATTTGTTTCCATGAAATACCATGAGTTAGTGATTCATAGTCATCTTCGAAAACCGTCTCTACAAGGTATTGTTCAATACTTTTGAAATGTATTGACAATCTATTTTTTGGAATGACAAAGATAATCAAAGATGTTTTTGTCATCAAACTAGTTTCTTGATTTAACATACTTTCCTGCTTCCCAATTACTAAGTGAACTTGCTGCCATAAACCCATCAAACTATAACATGTAAATTGCTACAACTTAGTTTGATTTTGAAAGTATTGAATTAGTTGTTGATTTGTTTGAATCACTTTTTCCTTATTCATTAAATGATGTTTCCATTGATTAGCACTTTCCTCTAATGCATTAGTTTCCCATAGATACTTTGAGACTACTTTAGAAAAGGCTTTGATCTAAAAACAAATAGGCTTCCTCTCCACTTCAAAAGAGGTTTCCAAACTGTTCGAAACATGAAATGGTGACACAATATGAGAGAAATTTAACACCAACTTTCCCCAATACTGACCTGTATCTGTTAATTTTAAACTTGAACTGAGTTGATTCATTCTAACCTTAGGAAGAGGAGCTTTAGGCACAACCTATAATTCATGTTGTATTCCTTGCTTATCAGTAAGATGTTTGGTTTTACATAGAATTGTAATAATTTCTATCTCTTTGAACAAACTATCTTTAAGTTGAGTCTCATAACTTGAACAAACATCATGTTGATTCTTATGTTGTTCCTTTACACACATGATTACAAATCTTTTATTTGAACTTATTAATTGCTTCATCTGATTAGCAAAAATTAAATTCAAGTGATTTTTATTTTGATGTGCCTTGACAATAAATTCAACTCTGTCTTTCTTAAGGTGGTATTTATGTTCTCTCCTGTAAAATAATGCATCATGATCATATAGATAAGGACTTCCTAAGACAACTCCACATATGTCTACTGGAACCACATCTAATTCCACTTCATCAATGTAATTAGCTGTAATGGAAAATCTTAATCAACACTGTTTGTTGACTTTTATCCTAGTTGATTTATTTAACCATCCTAATGGGTAAGGTCTTGGATGATTCTGTGTTTCCAAATCCAAACTCTTAACTAAATATTCAAATATTAGATTGGCCTGTGATCCACTATTAAGCATTGTATCTATCTTTGTATGCTTAGAAGTTATCCTTATGTTAAATAATTCAACTCTTTTATCATTGTTTGAAGGATTTATGTTTGATTAAGATGCAATAGTATTCAAACTTGAACCAGTGTCAGAAGTTTTACCTGTCGTAACCATAGTAGTTATCATCCTTTCATCACCTGAATCTGAACCTAGATCTTGCTGGACTACTGCAATTTCCTTCTTTTCATCCCTCTCCTTAAGGAACTTTCTGGGCTTAAGTTCTGCATGAAGTTTCCAACACTTAGATTCATCATGACTGATTCTTTGGAAATGAGAACGAGTAGATCTTTCCTTCTGAGCTATCACTGATTTCTTTCTCTTCGAATTGTTCTTCACCTTTCTGTCATTGGAATATTTGATTTCCAACTCTTTGGATGACTGTGATGACAACTTGAATGGTCTACCACTTGATTCAATACGTATGGCCTAAACACACCCTTCATCAAAATCATAAGGATTGAAGGTCAATAAAGTATGCTACAAATATCAATGTAAACTGTCAATGTAGTTTAATAAAGTTACATGTATCCAATGAATACCAAGTTCCAATGCTTTCTTTTTGAACTTCTGAGTAAAATCCTGAAGACTTTGCCCCTTACCTTGCCCTAGATGCTTCCAATCAATAACAACTTACTGCATATATCCTAAAGGATAGAATTGTTTCCTAAGAGCTCTTAAAAACATAGACCATGAAGAGATGAATTTTCCTTTTTTCTTTACATCTATCTGAGTTTTAATTTCCCACTAGATTAAAGTTGTTCCCCCCATTCTAAGTGTATCTAGCTGAATTTTCATTTTATCCTCAGAAATGTTCTAAATACGAGAATACACTTCTAACTTCTTAATCTAGTTATCTAGATTTTTAGGATTCATTTCACCACCATAAATAGGTAACTCAAATTTCACATCAAGTTTCAAAAGAGATGTTTTATTAGGTTTTTGATCTATTTCAGATTCTACACTGGAAGAAGAAGAAGATGATGATGATGGAGGTGAAGGTGGTTTATCAACCTTGCCTTTACCTTTTTCCTTCTTCGATGTCTTTGAAGAAGAAGCTACATCTGTCACCTTCTTGTCTTCGTACGGTTCTCCAAACGTCTACTACATAGTTAATAATGCTTTTTGAAACTATTCATCAGTCATCTTAGTTTTAGTGTTTTCCCCTGCATCAGATCCTGTCATGGTCAACTTATGAACAACTCGTCATTTTTCAATCTCTAGATCAATCTGCTCAAGGATTCCTTCTCCTCATTGTGACTTTGACCTAGTTAAAATTCAATGGAAAATTCTACAAACATAACTTGCTCTAATACCAAATTATATGATCTAAAATGATCATATGTTAAAACTAATGTAGAATTGATTAACCATTATTGAATTGATTGTTAACTGAAAGTGCGGAAATTGAGAGAACTGCTTGAGAAGAAAGACTTTACGATAGTTGATTAAACATAAGTAAGATGCATAAAAAAAGTGAAAATAGTAAAAACACAATGATACCAGACAACAAAATTTATAACAGAGTTCGTCCCTGATGGACTGCGTCTCCAGGTCTACTTTCAAGATGGGTGACCACTTTATTAGGATTGAAACAGAATAGGTATATTACACAGATATTTTACCAGGATTTATGTGCATGTAGGCACTTCTAGTCACTATCAAGGGATAGCTCTCTGAACCATCTTTCCAACACTTGTCACGGTTCCCAATTCTGACTTTGGATGCTCGTGTTACACTGAAAACAAAACTGCTTATAACCTCAAGAATCTGCATACTAAAACCAAAATCTCTCTCTCTCCATCCAATGAGAAAAATTGTCTTTTAACAGCCATCAGGTGCACTTGAACTTCCTCCAATGTGTTTAGGAATGCATTTGGCTAATTTAGGGTTCTTGGGCCTCGGTCCATTCACCTATTGACTTCTTAGGATAGGTTACCATGGTCCTTGCATTAGTTTTGTAACCAAAACTCTAATGAAACCCATAAATAACTTTATAATAACTCTTTAAATACTGGTGGTTAGGTAGACTAGATGGAGGAGGCTAATGGTTACATGTGACCACCCACAGGCTGCCACCTCCATGCTTGCCCCAACAATCTCAGCTGATGGTGCTCCGGTGGTTCTGGTTGACATAACATGTAACCTGTTCACATGTTTTACAATCTCCACGTGGTTAACTCCAACAAATATCTACCACTGTAACTATTATTCATTCACATGCCTGCAGTTAAGGTTAACTCTTCATGCAGTGAAGGCTCGCAGTCTAGGTTTATGTCGATGGTTAACCTGCCTCTATTCACATGCGACTGGTATATTCATTGCAGTTTGATGCTGCGGTCAGCCCTAACCTCTGTCTGTTGACTCCTCTCACATGAACCGCGGTACTGCTACAGTTTAGAAGGCGGTTAGGGACTCTCAAATGTTTTCATAATATTTTACAATGTTTTAACATATTAATATAGCTTGAGAGTTCTACATAGGGTTTTTATGTATTGTTTTGAATTGTTTTGACACATATCAATGTTGTAATAAGGCCCGATAGATTAAAACATAGGGTTTAGGTCTAAAGCTTAGGTTTTAATGTGTTAGGTTTTCATACATAGTTGTAATGTGATAGGTTTGATATTTTTAATACATGGATTTGTAGCATAGGTTTATAATGTATTACGTTAGATCTTACATCATTTTGAAAAATAACCCATGTACATCTCTTCGTCAAAAAGTGACATTTGTATCAACAACAGAGGACGACAACCTATATTGACAATCAAACCTTGCAAAAGTACGACACACCCATGTCGATGATAAGCCCTGGTGGAACTGTCTATGAAAGCTTGTCGACAACCAGATACAAAATCATCACCATGAAAACCCTAAACCATAAACAACAATGTCGAAGCTAACGACATTGGACTCAATTGCTGAGGATGATATTGAGCACTAACGATGAACTTGTGCAACTAATTTGATGAGATCCTCCAAGATCAGGATATTACCTCATTGCTCCCTTCCTGGGACCATGGCTTGAGGAACAACACCTATGCTGCCCAAAAAAGACATAATTCTTCTTCCTTATGAAATTTAGGGTTTTTTTGCTAATTAGGTCATCATCTTTTAGTTTTAGAAGATATGTTGCATTTGACATTTTTGATATCTTAAGTCTTGCATTTTATTTCATGTTGCTTTCATAATAGGTTTCAAGCATTCCCATGCATGAACTTCGCAAATAAATGGTGCAAATTTTGTTTTCTTCTATATTTGTAAACCCTTCTTGTCCTAAGATGATTTATGGATAAATGCCAACAATGATGTATATGTTGCAGGAGTTTCTACATTGTAGGAAGACCTTATGTCATTAGCCTCATCCAAACCATCCACCTATGATCGCCAAAGGCCATTAAGTTCTCAATTCGAGTTATCGTTTTACAAGGAAAACTTGCCATGCCTATTGAGAAAATCCAACCATCGTAAAGCTTTGGTTTGAGTTTTGAGTGAGTGCCTACCACTCCCTTGCATTATTTTTTCCTTACTCACCTTCTCCAAGCTCCATGCCACCATTTAAACGACTCCCTATGCTTTAGGCCTATTGCTATAGGAAAACAGGGGATCGTGTAGGTGAACTAGGACATCCTGTAGACATTGTGTAGGAAATCTTGTAGTGGCTTGTCTTGAGCTCGAATTGTGAAAAAGGGATCACTAAAGCTAGGAGTAGACCCCTAGTTGCCTCACAAGCCATCTGAACCATTACATTCATCTCCCTCCACACCTATCTCACCTTCCATGCAACTAAGAAGGATTAGCATTTACATTTTTACAAAAAGATAAAAAGGAAAAGGTTTTTATATTTATTCATGCACACAATAGTTAAGTGATATTTTAGACCATACTTCAGGTTTAGGCTAGTTAAGACTTCACATGTGTTAAATTAGAGTTATTTTGCAAGCAAGGTATATTAACAAATGGCTAGATGAGTTATGTGTTTTGTAGGCATTTCTTTTAATCTTTCATTACTACAGTAAGTAGCATTTCAATTCTCTCAATTAGAGTATTATTCTCCTCTCTCAATTGGTAATTAGAGTTCTTCTGCAAAGTATTTATAAGTTGGTTTTCTTTCCTTTCCATTCTGTAATTGATTCCATTTAGAAATTAGTTTCATTTTAGTGTGTTTTTTCAATTTTGCAATGAATCTTAAAGCTTGAAAAACAAAATAGAAACACTACTTTCATGCCTCGTAGGAATAGGTATAATTTAGGAAAATTTGCACCAAATAACCCCACCACTTCAAATAGCCAACCTTCCCTCTTCTTCGATGGATGTGAATTAGAGGACCCCATAGGTGAACAAATAGAGATTTTTCAAGAGCATATAGGGGAAGAAGAAGAAGAAACCATTCCAACTGATATAATGGCTAAAAAAGGAAATGAAATAGGAGATAGAGAAAGAATTGAGGGTGATTTTCCCACCAGAGAAATGTATGGGGATGCCAAGATGAAAACAAAAGCCCATCTGCTCTTCCTCACCTCCATGGCCTGACCTTAGAAGATCTAGATACCTTTTTGTTTGAATTTGCTATCATATGCAAAAATTATGATTACAACTATGATGATTAGAAGTTGAAATTATTCCCATCCACTCTCAAGGATGCATCCCTACACTGGGTTTATCTAAGGATATTATCACCATCTGGGCTCAGATGCAGCAATATTTCAACAACAATTATAGGGACTACTATAGGTCCAAATATACCAAAGAGGATATTTTTAGGATGACCTTGGGACATGATGAATCCTTAGAATATTATGAGGAAATATTCCAGCTCAATTATAAATGGGCTAACAGCACACTTGATCCATAGTCACTTAAGTTAGTCCTTTTCAGGGGGATCAGGGAAGATCTCCTAGAAACCCTAAACCTGCTATCCAGAGGAGACATCTACCAGATACCCTATGATGATATCAAGATCGTTTCCAAGAATCATTCAAGGGCATCTAGGAATAGAGTTAGGGTAAGTCAAACAGTGGCCAACTCATTCTCTTCCGACACATCTATAAAAAGTGAAATTGGGAACATGTTGGAATATTTTAAGAATGAAATGATGCAAACCATTGCCCTGTGGATGGACACTATGCAAATCAAGAGGAAGCATGAGGAATCATAGAGAGAATTGGCCATATTCTACCCTATATGAACAAGGAGTCACCCTAGGAATGAATGTCCATTAAACCTTACAGAAATCTGCTCGGTCTGTGAAGAAAACCACTCCACAAACAAGTTCTCTTCTCTGCCTAGACTAAAATATTTGTATCAAGGCACTGAAGGGATGACTGAACAACCCTGCTACATAAATAAAAGGAGGCCTCATGGGCCTCGACCATACCAACAGGGAATGTACGGGTCATCGTATTCATATTAAAACCCTAATAAAAACCCATGCATTCCCTCTTGGTGGCCCCCTACTCATCCCTCCTAGTCTACACCTACTCCATAGTCTTTTTCACCTCAATACCATTGCCAACTGACCAACCAAACATTTTAGCCATATGCCCCTCCACAACCTTAGTGGAATGCACCACCCTAGGGGTGAAGCCCCCCATACAACAATGCTCTAGCTTTATTGCCTTCAATTCCATTTCATCCACAACTTTTACACCTTGATCCACCTAAACAACCTTAGATGTCTGCCCAACTAATCCTGAACCCAAAAAATAGACAGGCACAATAGGTCTACAGTGGAGAGACATCTTGCCTTTCTTATGCTATGTAAATTCATGAAATCAACCTTATGTCTACAAGAGTGCTCTCAAATAACCAACCTCCATATCCACCTAGGGAGAGTCAGGAGGAAAGAGAGAAAAGTATGGCTAGAGTGAATCCACCACCCTTTCCTAAAAGATTAACCCATCCAGTCTAGCATAACCCATAAGAGAATGAACTTCTATGTGAATTGAAAAATCTATGTTTCAAAATCTCACTTCTCCAAGCTATTAAAGATGTATCCATTTACAACAAGTTGATTAAGGAGAAGTGTTTCAAACATCCAGGAAGGTGAAAAAGAGACACCCCTACGATTAATGTCAATGGACAGTTGTCCGACTTAATGATGGTCCTGGTAATTTTCCTAAATTATTTAGAGCCTGGGAGCCCTGTAGTAGATGTACAAATTTATTGCACCATTGTCCCCCATACCCCTATTGATCTTGGGGCTGCCATCAATGTAATGACTAAGGAAACTATGCTCAAGTTGAATCTCTAGGGATCATTAAGAAAGGCCAGAACAATCTTGGAGCTTGCAGACTGATCCATAGTATCCCCTGAGGGGTTTTTTGTGGATGTGATGACCTTCACTGATTCTTGGGAATACACTATGGACTCCTTAGTTCTCCAGCCTAAGACCAAAAATTAATGGTTATCCTCTCATCCTTGGGAGGCCTTGGTTAGCCACTGTCGATGGGTAAATAAGATATAGGACTAGAAATATGACTGTAAAAAATGGGCATCTATCCAAGAAATTTGTCTTGTACCCTCCTACTCAGCCATCTCTAAAACATGTCTTACCTTTATAGCTAGAAGAGGAGGAAGAAGATGAACCCTACTCCTCCCAAATCTATACCCTAGAAACTACCATTGGAGGAGGGAAGCATGTCGAAGATGATCATATTGAACACATCCTCCAAAATCAAACTCACAACACCATGTATTTGGAGGAAGTAGTGAAGGAAACTGAGGACAACCATCAGATTGACTGATGTTTAGATGACTCAAACCCTACTCGTGTTAAGGGAATAGAATTCGGCCTTGCAAGGGCATTGAAAATAAACCCCTCTCTTCATACACCAAGAAGAACAGTTATGTAATATGCTAAGAGAGAATTTGGATGCATTTGCTTGGAATTACAAAGAAATAAAGGGAGTTCACCCCTTGGTGTGTACTCACCAAATTTACATCAAGGAAGGTTTCGAATGAGTTCGAAAACCCCAAAGGAGAATGAATGAAGGTCTCAAGGATATAGTCAAAGAGGAGTTGTAGAAGCTGCTAGGTGCAGGATTCATTTACCCTATCTCAGACAGTCAGTGAGTGTCTCCTCTAGTGTTGGTTCCAAAGGAAAATGGAAATTGGAGGGTTTGTGTCGATTACCAAGAGCTAAACAACGCCACAAAGAAGGACCATTTTCCTCTACCTTTCATCCACCAAGTGCTAGATGGTCTGGAAGGAAAGAAGTTATTCTGTTTCTTAGATGGGTTCAACGGGCACAATCAAATCCAGATCATCTGAGAAGGCTAGGATAAAACCATCTTCACATATCCTAAGGGTACTTTCACTTATAGGGTCATCCCTTTTGGTCTATGCAATGCCCCTGCCACTTTCTAGAGATAAGTCCTAACTATCTTTGCAGAGCTATTCCATGATGCAGTAGAAATTTTTATGGATGACTTCACACCCTATGTGTGTGATTTCCTAGAGGCCCTCTCTAACCTCGGTAAGGTGTTGAACAAATGCATTGAAATGAACTTATCCTTTAGTCCTGAAAAACGTGATTTCTTGATGACTGCAACGACTATTCTAGGTCACTCAATATCCCAGGAAGGACTGCATGTAGACCCAAATAAGATATCCATCATAAAAATGGTCCTAACTCCACAGAAACAGAGGGATGTAAGAATCTTTTTAGGTTTAGATGGATACTATAGGAGATTTATAAAAGATTTCATAAAGCTAGCTTCTCCCTTATTTGGGTTATTGGCTAAAGACTAAATTTTTATGGTCAGAAAGCTGCCAAGAAGCCCTAGACACCCTAAAGGACAAGTTGACTACTACACCTATTCTCCAAGGCAAAAATTGGGTTCTTCCTTTTCATATTCATTTTGTTACCTCTCACAAAGCTATAGGAGAAACTGTAGGGTAGACAAATGACAAGCTACCTTATGTCATTTACTTCATTAGTAAGAATCTTTTTGAAAATTGAGTTAAACTACACAGTAACTGAAAAAGAGGTCCTAGATGTTGTGCATTCATTGAATAAATTTAGATATTACATTACTGGTTACCAGAAATTTGTACATACCGACCATGCTACAATTAAATACTTGATGAACAAACCTAATGTAAATGCCCAGATTATTTTTTGGTTACTTTTATTGCAACAATTTGATTGAACTATTATTGATAAACCTAGCAAGGAGAATGTAGTTGCATATTTTTTATCTAGATCGACTTTTTCTGCAGGGGAGGAAGGAATGGTTGATGATAAGCTACCAAATGAACATTTATTCTCCATTTCATTTCTCTCTCTGTGGTTTTATGACATAGAGAACTAATTGGTGTCTACACAGTTCCCTCCAAATTTGTCCTCCAAGGAAAAGAGAAGAATCATAAGAAAAATGTTATGAAACCAACTCACAAAAAGATAAAAAATATAGTTGAACGCCTTAGAATTCAGTCTCTTCGATGGGGCAACCTCCTTGACATGACATAAAAGAACAATTCTTGGATGATTCAAATGACAAAACCTCCTTTCTATATATAGGAGTCTAAGGAGTCACAATATAACCTAGCCGACCTAACAATAATTATATAAAGCAGCAAAATTAACAATAGAGGGATTGTATGGGGCACATTAACAACAATATGGGGACAATATGGGCACAACAATATTAATAAGGGGCACAACTACAATAATAATGGGGTAATCACTAGTATTATAGGGACCTAACATGCCCCTCTCCTTCAAAAAAGTGTTGTCCTCAACACTTGAGTAGTTCTGGATGCTTCTGTATAAAATTCTCATCTTCCCATGTGGAATCTTCAGTGGATAAGTTCTTCCACTTGATGAGATACTCCGAAATGATCGATTTTGTAGCTGTCAAGTTCTTGTTTCTGTGACTGCTTTCGGTTCAAATATAATTTTTCCTTCCTCGTCAAGTTATGGTAATATTGTTTGAACTAGGAGCTTGTTGCCTATAGCCTTCTTTAAACATGAAACATGGAAAATTGGGTGCACTAGAGAAGCTGTAGGAAGCTCCAATTTGTATGCCGTCATAGCAATCTTTTGCAATACCCTGTATGGACCATAATACTTTGGTGATAATTTATTATCCTTCTTAGCTTGCTTGAGGGACATTTGTTTATATGGTTGTAGCCGTAGGAATACCCAATCACCTATATCAAAACTTCTTTCGCTACGATGTTGATCTGCCTGTGTTTCATTCTATTCTATGCCAACACGAGGTTATCTTCTAAGAGTTGGAGGACTTGTTGTTGATGTTCAATGTGATGTTCCACTGCTTGAACCTTAGAATTTTCTCTTAAATATGATGTGATGGACGATGGTTGATATCGATAAAGTGCCATAAATGGGGTCATTTTTGTTGTTGTATGGAAGGAAGTGTTATACCACCATTCAGCCAGAGGCAACCATTTCACCCATTGTGTCTATTTATAAGATACAAAGCAACGAGGATATCCTTCCAAACAGTTTTTTACTATCTCATTTTGCCCATCAGATTGAGGATGATAAGATGAGCTATAAGCTAACTGAGTACCAAGACAAGAAAATAATTCTATCCAAAAACTTCTAGTCAAAATGGGATCTCTGTCACATACAATAATCTTTGGATTTCCATGTAGCTTTTGAATTGTTTCCATAAATGCAGTAGAAAATGTACTGGATTTAAATGGATGTGATAATGCACAAAAGTGTGCATACTTGGTAAGTCTATCAACTACCACCATGATGACACTCTTTCCCTCAGACTTGCATAAACCTGTGATAAAATCCATTGAAACCTCCTCCTAATAGTTTTAGCACCCTGTCAACATGTTCAACATGATCCTTCCAAGACTTGTTGTAGATTAGTATATCCTCAAAAAATACTAACACAAATTTTCTAAGGAAGGGTTTGAAAATGGAATTCATCAAACATTGAAATGTAGAAGGTGCATTGGTAAGGCCAAAAGGCATGACCAAAAATTCATAATG
>APFE030189447.1:121567-165720 GCA_000404065.3 Pinus taeda
TGGAACTCCTCAAAGTGCTCCATTATTGAACCCTTTTGTTTGAGACTTATCAATTGGCTAAAAAAAGTGTTGCTTTTTATATCCTCATAATGTGCTATCAATTCTTCAGTAAAAATTGCCCAAGTGATAGTTTGTTTACGAGAGAAAAGCCATTAATACCATACAAACTGATTTGGTTCCAAATATAAAGTTGCAATATGTACCTTTTGTGTGTTTTGCACATTATTGAGATCGAAAAATTGCTACATCTATAATATCCATGTTGTGGGATCCATGCCATCAAACTTCCTCATATCGATTTTTGGAATATGGCGGGTCTTCGATCCAACACTAGAGTCTATGAAATCATGATTAACATTTCTTTTGTTCTCATCATGAGTTTCCCTTACTACCCTTTCACCATTAGTAAGCATTTCTTGTAGAAACTTTGTTAAATCTATCTTCAAATCTACCTTCAAATCTTCCATGCCTGTCTTCAAATCATCCATGTCTGTCTTCAAATCTATCTTCAAATCGTCCATCTTAGCTTCCATGTCATTCATCTTAGCTTCTACGCCTTTCTTTAAAATCCATCTTAGCTTCTACACCTTTCCTTAAACCATCCATCTTAGTTTCTACATCTTTCTTTAAACCATCCATCTTAGATTATGTTCCTTTTTGTGCAAGTGACACTTGTTGCACTTGGTCTCGTAATTTTGGTATATCATGTTACATTTCTTCCTCTTCTTCATGAGTAATGCTAGAGATTTCAGGTTGCTTACTAGGTGTTTGCATTTTCTTTCCTCGAGGCATCAATTATTGATAATAATGCTTTACTATGCCCTTTGAATTCCTTCAAAGTAATTTTTCAAACCAAGCTTATGCAAAAATTAAAAAAAACTACACGCCTTTTTTCACTTTGTAGGAGCTTGATATTGAATTTGATGTATCTTTGTAATTTCAGCTCATCTAGTTCTGAAATTGTGTTTGTGGTAACCCTCTTCGTCCTCTTTCCAATGCCACTAGTTTGATCCAAATTGGATTCTCTAGGGAAGAGTTATGCCAAATCTCCCACAGTGACCTAATTATAGACTAGTTCAGTAGAGCGAACTTGTATGATGTGCCACGAGTCACGGTTTTGACCTTTGGCTCTGAAAAATATTTACAAGAAACTACAGTACGTCCTCTTTCTATACCTTCCTACGAAATTTCAATCCGATGCTCAGAGAGAAAGTTATGATGATTTTACCTAAGTCATCTATTTGGAATGTAATTCAGGAGTCTGAAATTCGAATCTAAGGTTCAGTGCAATTTCGTCTCAAATGGTTTTTTTTCTTTAGCTTCTAAAACATTACATAAAAAAAGTTATAGCAAAAATTCTGCGATGACATATTTGGAGTAGCAAAACCCTAGAATCCAATGCTCTGATACCAAATGTTATGGAACCAGCTCACAAAAAGATAGAAAAGATAGTTGAACGCCTTAGAATTCAGCCTCTTCAAGGGGGAAATCTCCTTTACATTACACAAATGAACAATTCTTGGATGATTCAAATGACAAAACCTCCTTCCTATATATAGGAGTCTAAGGAGACACAATTTAACCCAGCCGACCTAATAATAATATTATAAAGCCACAAAAATAACAATAGAGGGATTCTATGGGGCACAGTAATAATAATATGGGGACAATATGGGCACAACAATATTAATAAGGAATACAACTAAAATAGTAATGGGGTAATCACTAGTATTATAGGGACTAAGAAGAAAACACCTCATTCACTTGGATTGGGGGCAATCTCTTCAAGCTAGGTCCAGATCAAATTTTGAGAAGATGTGTGAGGGGGAAGGAATTATTTGTCATCCTTCTGGCCTATCATTATGGTCCCTGTGGAGGTCACTTTGCAGTCAAAAGAACAACATTCAAGGTACTACAAGCTAGTTATTACTGGCCCACTCTTCACCAAGATGTAATGAGGTATACCTGCTAGTTTGATTGGTGCCAAAGGATGGGGAAACATACCCCAAGGGATGAGATTCCTCTACAACCTCAAGTTACTTTTGAGCCATTTCAAAAGTGGGGCATGGATTTCTTCGGGCCCATTGACCCTCCATCTAGACAAAAGTAGTACATCATTGTGTGCAATGCCTACTTAACAAAATGGGTTGAAGCCAAAGCCATCAAAGTGCCAACAGAAGAAAAAGTGGCTCAATTCTTAAGGGACAATGTGTTTTATAAGCTTGGGTTCCCTAGAGAGTTTCTCATTGATCAAAGCAGTCAATTTACATCTCACATGATTGAAAATATATTAAGGCAACACAAGATCAAGCACAAAAAATCGACTCCTTACCACCCACAGGCTAATGGTCAAGTGAAAGTAACCAACTGAGCATTGGAAGGAATTCTAACCAAGGTGATTAGTAGTAGTATAAAGGATTGGATAAACAAATTACTTCAAGCCACCTAGGCCTACAATACTGTGGAGTACTAAAGAAGGTATGTTTTTGGTGATTAATTTAGCTTCTTTTTGTTAAAACTTACAAACCTTTTGCATCATGAACTAGGAAGATACTAAGGAATTGTGACAAAATCTGTAAGATTAATATGCAAAATGAAAATACTGACAATTGTCATTTTCTTATGCAGGAAGAAGGAAAAATGAAAGATTGCCATTCCAAAGGAAAGGACGAAGCCAGATTAACTGTTGTCCCTTTAGCGGGGAACCGCACACAAATAAGGCAAACCAAATCAAAGTGTATCAGCCAAGGAAAGGAGATGGAGATATCAACTCGACGTAAGAAAGCAAAGAAATAGATAAGAGCCAACAGTTTGGCAAATCCCTCAGGATCCTATGATCTTGAGGGATCACTATTTTAACTATTTTTTGTACCTGGACATCTTCACCTTTGCCAATATAAAAAGGGGCAGCACTGTTAGCTAGGGGGTCAGATATATTTCTATGTAATTTCTCTTAAAGTTGAGACTTTGATCATCGACTCTTGTTGAGAAGTGATCTACTGTAATTTTGTTTTATGCATTAATACAAACTTGGTTGCTATTTCATCTGTGATTCTGGAATAACTTCAAGTGGTGTACCCCTGGAGGCTAAGGGCCTGGCCCTAGAGGAACACTTGCTCCTGTACTATTACTTTTGGTTTATGCGTGGTTGTGCTTATCAGCTCTATTTGGTAATCTGATATATTCTGTTATTTTACATCACAACTCTATTACAGTTGATTCGTTAAGTGATATCATTTCTTGAGACAGAGACATCATAACTCTGCAACGCATTGTTGTTTCTCTAAATACTGATATTGCTGGTCTTTACAGAATATTGTTGTTCAATTACAGAGTATTTGTGTTGTGCATTTATCCTTTGGTATTATTGAACTCATCTTAGAAATTATATTTCTTTACGATTGACTGAATTTATAGGCATTGCTGTTCCATTCTAAAGACAATCGTATTATCTATAACTAAGATTTGCAATTGAATTACCAAGATCAGATTACTATTGAGGTCTGGCGTGTGTTAAGTTATTGTTTGATTTTCAGCATTGTTCCATATTCCATCACTAGTTAGTGTTGTTCTATTTCTTTGTGTTGTTTGATTCATCCTTAGAGACAGAGGATTGCCATCTGATTTCCATAGGATATGATCGATTGCATTTTACTTTGTAGACTAAGGTATTGTTGCTTCTTAAACTTAATTGCCATTACAGTTTCCGATTTACTGTTGCATTTCTTAGTTGTTGTTCCATTTCATATTTGTTGTTCCATTTCATATTTTCTATTCCATTTCCTGTTATTTGCATTATTGATTGCTTTGGTGTGCAGAACAATCTAAGACTGTAGTGGGCATTGACATTTGATGTCTGGTCCCCAGATCGACAGTCTGTTCCTTGATTACTTTTGGGACATCAGTTTCTAAAGGAATGAGTTATTGTTACTGGACCCTTGACTAATATATTGCTTATTTTTCTGAGTGAATGATTTAGGCTTCAAGATCTTTTGCTGTAAGTAGTTTTTCTTTCCAGTATCCATTTACTCTTTTATTTTCTTAAGAACTATACTACTAGCATTACTCTGGAAAATGCGAGCCTCATACTAAGACATTCTTTGAAATAACAAAACATTCATGGATTGACAAATTAATGTGAGGTAATTAGAGGTGAAAGAGACCCTTTTTATGACTCCACATTTTGGCGTCGTTGCCGGGGAAGGAGTGTAGCCATTTGTTTTTTTAGAGTAGTGTAAGATTTTGCTAGGGAAGAATT
Source organism: Pinus taeda (assembly GCA_000404065.3). Lineage (NCBI taxonomy): Eukaryota > Viridiplantae > Streptophyta > Pinopsida > Pinales > Pinaceae > Pinus > Pinus taeda. The sequence continues at coordinate 125,826 of APFE030189447.1, forward strand.
GGGTTTTAAAAACAGAAGGTAAGAACCTATGTGTGGAGCATGTGGCAGCCCTGCTCCTTTGCCCGCTTTCCTGCAGAATTGTTGTTGCTTTGTCTAGGTAGAACCTAGCAGTTGATTTATGTTCATGACTAAGCAGAAAAAGCCAGAAAAGAATTCAAAACCTCTACCAAAGCCCAAAAGAGCTAAGGGGGTGGTGACCCTTGGCCGATCTACCTTTATAGATGAAATATTTAAGAAAGCACAATCTCAACCTTCAGTAGAACCCAGGAAAGTTATTTCTAGACAGCTTACTAGTTCCCTTCAGGCCATAGGATCACCATTTGTAGCCTTTGCTGAGGTACATAGTCAAACCGAAGAGCAGGATTTTCAAGAAATTGAAAATTCCAGTCCAGAACTATTGCAAGAAGGGAATTTCAACAGCCTTTGTGAAGGAAGAGGAGAGACAGGAGAAACGTAGGAACCAAGGTCTCGTCTTGGGACAATTCAACCATTGAGCAGCCCAGATAAGGGAAGTGCTGCAAAAATCATTTTTGAGGAAACTCAATCCCCTCAGACATTAGGTACTCTCATTATCCCAGATAAAGGAAGTGCTGCAAAAATCATTTTTGAGGAAACTAAATCCCCTCAGACATCAGGTACTCTCATTATCCCAGATAAAGGAAGTGCCATTAAAACCATTCTTGTTAAAGTCATTCCCTCTCAACTCGGGAATACCCTCCTAGATATCCCAGAAGGTTATTGGCATATATTCGATCAAATGGCCCAGAATCAGCCTAACACCCAAACCTCTACTCTGGAATACCCTATTGTGGATACTGCAGAAAATGCACCTATGAAGGCAATTCATCTTTAGCATATCCCTACATTCCATGGCCTTACATTAGAAGCTCCAGATGCATTTCTATTTGAATTCAACGTGCTGTGTAGAGGATATGACTATAGCACCGATCCCCAAAAACTCAAATTATTTCCTTCTACATTAAAAGGCGTTACTTTGAGGTGGTTCATGGGATTAGGTGGTGGTGTTATAAATAACTGGGATCAAATGAAAGAATCTTTTCTAAAAAAATAGCAGGACTATTGCCAGTCTAGGGAACTAAAAGACGAAATATCCCAGATGGTAGCTAGACCAAATGAAACATTAGAGGAGTATGTGGAACGCTTTCAATATAATATTCAAAGATCTCCTTATGCATCACTACCTTTACCTGATAATGTGTTAAAAACAACCTTAATTAGGGGAATGAAAGAATAATGGATTGAAACATTAAAAATTATGGGAAAAGGAGATATTTATTAGGAAAATTTTGTTGACATTATTGATTTATGTATCAGGAACTCGAGAGGCAGCACAAGACTAAAACCAGCAGAGCATGATGGGTTTGTGAGAGATAATAGAATGTCGACAGAAGGAGTAACGCGTGCAAAAATTGGAAATTTATTGGAAAATTTTAAAACTGATATACTAGGGACACTAACAACACAACTTGATATTATGCAGGCTAAGCAAAAGCAAGTGGAGGCAGAACAGAATTTGGTAATCTTCTGTCCCCGATGCAGAAAGAAGCATATCCATAAGGAGTGTCCACTAGATGCAGTCCAAACATGTGCCATCTTCACAAAGGACCACCTTATGGAGAGTTGTCCCTCACTTCCCAGATTAAAGCAGTATACAAGGAAGTAGAAGAGGAGCTAGAGTCAGTGTATCTGCTCAATCAGCGCCATCAATGGCAGCCGTGACAGTCTGGTATGTTTTCGGACCCGACTTCCTCTTTTCAGTCTCCATAGTATAATTCTCAACAATATAGTATGTGGCAAAATCAACCTCAACCTACTTTCCCAAATTGGTCACCATAGTCATTTCCTTCATCAAACCTGTGGCTGAACCAAGCAAGTCAATCTAATTGGCCGAACTTTCCCTATGCCCCACCATATTGGTAAAATAACGCATACCTAGCACAATGGACCCCTCCTACTTCACAAAATCAGGCCTGGCAGACAAACTGGCAAAGACGATGCATTAGTCAGTAGGAACCATTCCGCTCCCTCAACCTACACTGCCAGCCTTACAATAAAACCCCCAGACTAACCTGATACTGTAGCTCCCAGCCCAACCCAACCCTAATCCAAATAACAGACCGGTCCAATCTGTCCAAATAATAGAAACATGAGAAATAGAAGCCGATCTGAGGGATTATAATGATCTTCAACTAAGATCTAGGCGTATTGTTGAAACAGAGGGAGATAAGACAGTTCATGTTGAAAATCAGTTACCTAGAGAACAATCACCATAAGAAGAGGAAGTGAATGAACAACAAATTCATAATCAAACAACCCCATCCTCTCCTCCATTCCTAGAATGATTAATAATACCTCGACCTATGCAATATCCCGATTTTGACATTCTAGGAGAATTACAAAATTTGAACATAAAAATTCCATTCCTCCAAGCCATTCAAGACATTCTGATATATGCAAGGACTATCAAAGAATTATGTGTAAATAAAACAAAGAGGAATATCACAAATAATCCAAAAGTCCAAGTAGTTGGTACTCTATCTGACTTATTATCAGGAAAAGAAACACCCATTAAATACGAAGACCCAAGAAATCTAGTAGTAACCGTACAAATTGATGGGCAAACCTTCTCCAATGCCTTAGTTGATCTAGGCACTGCAATCAATATCTTAACAACTACTACTTGCCAAAAGCTAGGCATTACATCTGTAGAACCCACGTCTACCTTACTAGAAGTAGCTGACCGATCTGTGGTTAGGCTAGAAGGCACACTACATGATGTTATGGTATCTGTTGACTCCTAGAAATATCCGACTGATTTTCTGATAATAAATCCCAAAAACCAAGTTGATGGACATCCATTGATTTTAGGTAGACCTTGGCTTGCAACTATCGATGCTTATATTGGCTACCGACAAGGCAATATGACCATAACCAGAGGAGAAAATATCAAGAACTTAGCTTTATATCCTCCAACGCAGCCAAGTGTCATGATAATGAAAACTAATAGGCACCCTGTATCATACCTTACTGACAACATTGGATCTCCATTAACTATACAAGAGGCACTTGATTTCAAAGATCAAACAAAAGATAATGCCATTAATAATTTTATTAGTCATACTGAATTCAGATCCCACATGCAATGTCACATGATAGAGGCAACATTCGATAACGAGTTAGAAGAAGATCCTCTTAAAGAAACACATGATCAAACGATACCTGTTACCTTTGTTGCAAATAGAAAAAATGTGGAAGTTGAACCAAGAAAGACCTTAAACATTAATGCAAACCTCACCTCCGAACAAGAAAAGAATCTCATCCATTTATTAAGGAAATATTAAGAAGCATTTGCATGGGATTACCATGATATGAAAGGAATTGATCCCCAATTATGTACACACCACATTTACATAGAAAAAGATGCGAGACTTGTTCACCAGCCTCAAAGGAGACTTAATCCTCATCTAAAAGATGTGGTAAAAGCTGAACTTCAAAAACTTTTAGATGTCAATTTCATCTATCCTATCTCCGATAGTAAATGGGTCTCTCCACTTGTGGTGGTACCAAAAAAGAATGGGAAGTGGAGAATTTGTGTGGACTACAGAGAGCTAAACAAAGAAACACAAAAGGACCACTTCCCTCTCCCATTTATCGACCAAGTATTAGACACTTTGGCAGGAAAGAAATTCTTTTCCTTCCTGGATGGTTTTAGTAGATTTTATTAGATCCAGATTGCCCCTGAAGACCAAGCCAAATCCACTTTTACTTGTCCTTGGGGAACATTTTCCTACAGAGTTCTACCTTTTGGCTTATGCAATGCTCCTGCCACATTCCAAAGGGCTATCCTCAGTATTTTGCAAACTTAATAAACGAAGGACTTGAAGTATATATGGATAACTTTACACCATACGGAGATGAGTTCGATCCAGCATTGGACACACTGGAAAAAGTCCTACAACGCTGCATTGCTACGAGGCTTTGTTTAAGTCACGAAAAATGCTATATGATGATGACTGAGGGACTTATCCTAGGACACTATATTTCAGCAGCTAGCATTCAGATAGATCCAACCAAAATCCAAATAATTTTTCTTATTCCTACTCCTATTACTAAAACAGAGGTACGCAGTTTTCTTGGATTCTTTGGTTATTATAGGAGGTTTGTAGAACATTTTTCACATATTGTTGCACCTCTATATGCACTAACATGGAATGTTGACTTTCTTTGGATAGAAAAATGTGAACGTGCTTTTCAGGATCTGAAGAAGCTTGTGTCCACAGCCCTAGTCCTTCGAGGACCAAATTTGGATATGCCATTTTAGATATCATCAGATGCCTTAGATACAGCCATTGGAGCAGTCCTTGGGCAGGAAGAGAATAAAAAACCATATGAAATTTATTACATTAGCAAAAATTTATCCCATGCTGAATTGAATTATACTATCACTGAAAAAGAATTTCTAGCTCTAATACATGCTGTCAATAAGTTCAGGCATTACATTACTGGATATCCTGTTATCTTATATACAGATCATTTTTCCATAAAATATTTAGAAAATAAGCCTATCACAAATGGCAGAATAACCATATGGTTGATATTATTGCAGGAATTTGATATTACAATCAAGGATCGACCTGGAGAAGAAAATTTGATCGCTGATTTACTCTTACGAATGCCAAAGCCAATTGATGCAGCAGCAGTTGAAGACCAATTTCCAGATGAACATCTGTTTGTTGTTGCTATTAAAACACCTTGGTATGCTGATGTTGCCAATTAGCTGGCAGTAGGTAAATTACCGAAACATCTAACTCCCAATGAGCAGAAATAGATTATTCAGCGAAGTGTTCGGTTTTCTTGGATTAGGGGCTACCTATTTCACACAGGGGCAGATATGAATATCAAGAGATGCATTCGTGATGATGAAATCTTTGACATTTTAAAGGCCTATCACGATGGACAATGTGGCGGACACTTTGCTGGTAAGAGGACTAGACATAAGGTGCTACAAACAAGGTATTATTGGCCCACAATTCTTAAAGATGCAAAAAAATTCGTCCAAGCATGTGATAGTTGCCAGTGAGCAGGCCGCCCTGGTCAGTCTGACGAAATGCCCCTCAACCCACAGCTAGTCATTGAGCCATTCGAACGATGGGCCCTCGATTTCATTGGACCAATTGACCCATCTTCGAACCATAAAACATATATTTTGGTAGCAAGAGAGTATGTCACCAAATGGGTTGAAGCAAAGGCATTACCGAGAGCTACTGAGGACTCTGTCATATAATTCCTGTTCCATATATTTGTGCACTATGGCCTTCCAAGAGATATAATTACAGACGGTGGACAACAGTTTGCTGGTAAAAAAATAGCTGCAACACTAAAAAACTATCATATCTAGCATAAAATCACTACTCCATACCACCCACAGGAAAATGGTCAGGTGGAAAGCAACAATAAAATAATAGAAGCAATCCTAACAAAAACCATTACGTCACACAAACGAGATTGGGCTGTAAGACTACCAGAAGCCTTGTGGGCTTACAGAACAACATGGAGAAGTACCACAGGCTACTCACCTCATCAATTAGTGTTTGGAAAACAACCCATCTTCCCCATAGAATTCAAAATCCAAACATTGCGAACAACATAGGAAGTTGGCTTAGATCTAACTAAGGCACAGATTAATCAATTACAACAGATCAATGAGCTGGATGAAATCAGGCTCTCTGCACTTCAAAATACCGCACTGATTCAACAGCAGCGAGCCAAATGGCATGATGCTCTCATAAAAAATAAAGTCTTCCACGAAGGAGACTGGGCTTTTTTGTACAATTCTAGGTTTCAGGACATTCCCGAGAAACTTCAAACTCGCTAGCTCGGGCCATATGAAATCCAGAAGGTACATGATAATGGTACTCTTACTCTAATGACTATTGACAGTTCTGGATATGCCTTTAAGGCAAATGGTCACTGAGTTCGACTTTATCGCAAACCACTCACTTGGGAGTCCTTCTGCTAGCAGCTACGCGAAGACTCTGATATGGAAATTTTGGGGGAAGGAGAGAAATCTGCCTCACTTGTGATTCATTAAATGATTTATCTCTTTTCACACTTTGTACCTAATTTCTTTATACATATTTTTGAATCAACACTTTGTTGTTACTATTCTTTTGTTGTTCCTTTTTCCAAAGGAATAACATTTTCATTTTGTTGTTCCTTTTTCAAAGGAACAACACTTGTGGATCAACCGTTCATTTTGCTTTAACTTTGCTATTTTTTTACCTTGTGCTCTTACTGTTCCTTTTCCAAAGGAACAACACTTTTTTATTTCTGCTGTTCCTTTTCCAAAGGAACGACATTTTGGTCGCTTGCTGTTCCTTTTCTAAAGGAACACCATTTTTTATTTTCGTTGTTCCTTTTCCAAAGGAACAACACTTTTGCTTTCTGTCGTTCCTTTTCGAAAGGAACAACACTTTTGCTTTCTTCTATTCCTTTTCTAAAGGAACAATACTTTTGATTTTTGCTGTTCCTTTTCCAAATGAATGGCATTGTGTGTTTTCTGCTATTCATTTTTCAAAGGAACAACACTTTTGATTTTTGCTGTTCCTTTTCCAAAGGAAAAACATTGCGTGTTTTCTGTTGTTCCTTTTCCAAAGGAACAACACTTTTGATTTTCGCTATTCCTTTTCCAAAGGAATGACATTGTGTGTTTTCTGTTGTTCCTTTTCCAAAGGAACAACACTTTAGATTTTTGCTGTTCCTTTTCCAAAGGAAAGACAGTTGTGCTTTCTGTTGTTCTTTTTCCAAAGGAACAACACTTTTTGATGTTTGTTGTTCCTTTTCCAAAGGAACGACATTTGTGTGTTTTCTGTTGTTCCTTTTCCAAAGGAGCAGCGTTTTTTATTTTTGTTGTTCTTTTTTCAAAAGGAACACCACTTTCATTCTTTTTCTCTTCCTTTTTGGCAATAACAACATCCTTGTATTCCTTTTTTCTTTCCTTGTTGTTCTAATCTGAGGATGCCTACTGTTCCTACTATTTCAATTCGTTTGGAACACAACTATGCACTTATGCAATGGATACAAAATCACAACATGCTGAAATCAATAAAACTATAAAATTTCTATTTTTATAGGAAATTGCTCTGAATTGGTAAGAGGAAAGAGGAGAGGACACACTTATCCATTACCCTTGCTGTCATTATTTCACTAATTCTGATCTGATTGGTTATCTTTATCATGTGGGTTCTTTTAAAATTTTCATAAATTTCTTTAATTATTATTTAGGATTAAGAGCAAAGGGTTTTTACATTCCTATTGAGATGTTAAGACATCTTCCACCATTCCTACTCTTAAGGAGTGTTGAACCACCCTTTGTGTATAAATGGGAAAGTATCTTATGAAAGAAAAATAAAAAGGAAGTGAAAAATGATGTTTTAATAAGTTGTCAAATGTAGGATAGAGGGTCTCATTAAGAGCCAGCCTACCATGATCATGAGGAAGAAAGTGAAGTGGCAATCCCACTATGGCTACCACACCAAGGATATGGTCCAAAAGGTACATCAAAATAAAAAACCCTTGGAACAAGAGGTCTCATCACGAGCCGACATGCCCACCTTTTACTCCTTCCTCGTGAATGGCATTGTGACTAACTGGTCACCAAGCCAACATAACGGCCTACATTTTGACATCACATAACATTTCGTGGGCATACACAAAGGACCATGGTTCCATCGGTGAAACAAACAACTCTGCCAAGGTTATGGACACCTGTCAGCAACAGAGCTTTGTTAATGGTATTGAAGTCACACTACTTACACCAATAGGTAAGTATTAACATCCTTCTATTTCTTATACCTTAGTAATAAATCACATAAGAAGTATGTATATTATTTCATGAACCATGCAAACACATGTAATCTATTATCACCAATCATGATAGAAAAAGTGACAATAACCGCATGAAATTTTGTGTGCACAGCAGCTGTCCTATCCTCCCAGCCTCGCATCATATCACAACAATCTCTTACTTATTAAGCGATCCGAGTATGCACCTCGATTTCGGTAACTTGCTGTCTTTTGTAAACATGGCATGCTGCCATACACTATTCCTTTATGACTCTGATCTAGGGCATATCGGCATGCCACTCCTATATTTGACGGCCGGGGATGGCCTATCACATTGCGGGGGGGAGATTCACCACATTATTCGTTGGTTTACATGTCAGATCACCATTCGGGAAATTGCGTACTTGGGAATAGCACGACTCAACGGTATACTATTTTTTTATTTTTGCATGGCTTGTTGTTCCTAAGCCATTTCCATAGTATTCTCTGCGGCATTAGTAAAGTCCTTTAGATTTTGAGCAAGTCCACGCCTGTTAGTTTTCTCTATGTTTTAACAGCATGAACAACTGGCTATTCCATTGTCAATTCTGAGGTTTAGCATGTCCTACATCTGTTAGTTTCTTTGTGTTTTAACGGCGTGAATAGCTTTCTGTTGCATTTTCAATTCTGAGATTTTTCAGGGAAATTAAAAACATGGGAGGAAAATCAATTAGGAGAGAACCATAGGAATTGATAGTCTCTGCTGTTGCACGAGAAATTCTGGCAAGAGCAGGTTGGATAACTTATCTTGAACGATTGCAGGAATCCAATGAGATGGTAGCAATAGAATTCTTGCAGAACTTACAAGAAGATCACTCCACAGTGAGTGGGAGACATATAGTAGTCACCGATGACATAATTGCTGAAGTCTCGGGACTACCAGCCGCCGGATCTGTATGGAAATTAAAGAAGGAAAGACTGAAGAAAATCATAGAAACCTTCCAGGATAAAGGCCAAAACCTAAAAATTAGAGGAAAAGGATTTCTACCTATAGAATTAGGAGAGCCATGAGTAGAATTGGCAAAGATTATACAGAGCTACATCATCTGTGAAGGCAGGAAAGACGTGGTAAGACCACGACACCTTAAACTTTTAGTCGTATTAAAGCAGAAATGCTCTGTAAATTTACCTGCATTTTTAAATTTTTTACTTCATGATGTCACATGGAGTATGAAAACGGCACAACATGTAGAATCAGTCATCAGTCACCATGGATTGATATGATTAATAGTTATCCATAGCCTTACCCAACAACAGAGCAGCTGGGAAGATCTAATTGCCTTGATAAACAGGGCACTGACCAAGCCATCCCAAAAATGTAAGCATGCCACCAGTACACCAGAAAAGCATGCCACCAGTACACCAGATCGTCCATTAAAATGAAGAAAATCAATTAGATTGGCAGGAATTAGAGGAAGGCTAGATAATTCCCAAGGGGACACCAGCCAACTAGTAGAGGTAGATGATTCTGGGGATGAGCAACCCCCACAATTAGAAGGAGAAGAAAATGAGGAAGGCACGCAAGGAAATGAGAAAGGAGAAAGGAGAATGGGAGGAAGAAACCGAGCAACCTGAGCAGGAGAAGGAAACAGAGCAGCGTGGAGGCAGCCCATTGCAAAATCCATTGAGAGAAGATGAATTGGCCAACATCTTATCCAATATGGGAAAATATGGTCAACCTCTCAGCCCACCAGACCTCCATGCTGAAGAAGAACCAGAAGAACACTCTGCTCAGGATAAAAATGCACCAGAAGAACTACATGACGAGGAGGTAGAAAATGAGAGTCAACCTGTTCATGATGAAAGTATGTCAGGAGAGAGAAGTGATATAGAGGAGGAACATTTGGTTCATAGCCAAACTACACCAGAAGAAGTTTTGGAAGAAGAGGAGGTGGAAAAAGAAGTCACCCAGGAAGTAACAAAACTAGCTAGGGTTCTTGCCTCTGAGCAACTTGAACAAAACATTGAAGGAGCACCCTAGGAGGAAAACCAGGTAAGCAATCAAGATAAAAGTCCAGGCCAAAGAAAATAATATGTTGTTCCTTCTAAGGAAATTGAGGAAATTAAGAAATTACAGAAAGAACAGCAAAGACTGCTGAATATAATAGTTCAACTTCGACAGTAGATCAGGATTCTGAAAGCAAGAAAAAGGGTAAAAAGGAATTCGGGGGGAGACACGTAGCCATTACAACAAAAACTCTCAAGAAAAAGGTTTGAAAGACCCGAGTCCATCCTATTGTTCAAAACCCTATCGAAAAGCGGTCTGTCGTTCCAAACCTTGTTGGGGAACAGTCTGCTGTTCAAATTGCTGATGAAGAGCAGCCTCCTATTCAAACCTTCATTGAAAAACAGTATGTTGTTCATGAGCAGACCTCCATTCAAAAGAAAAAGGCACAACATTCTACTATTTCTCATATTGAAGTACAAACCGATGATATATTAACCGAGGACAAGGAAGTTCAGACAGAGGCACAACCCTCTGAAAGGATGCAGACTATGAATGCAGGGCAACGTAACAGAAAGATTCAGGTGAACCTGCCACTCACCACTACTATGTGGGATAATTATCCGAGGACAGTGACCCTACGAGAGGGTTTGATGCAAGCTCAACAAGCAGCAGAAAAAATCACAGAACAAATAGTCCCTCAGGAAAGGTATGAAGAATTACAGCAGCAGCTAAGGAATGTCAACTTATCTGAAAGCCAAGCCTTTTAAGGATGACGAAAAGAAGAAGAAAAAGTTGCAAAGGTAACTCATATGTTAGATATAGTTGTCAAGAAGATGGATACCTTATGCTCTTTGTACACTGATGTCCTAGCCTGTAGAGCCCCTGCTAGGAATTATGCCCTGTTTTTAATGGAATGATATTTGCAACTGAAAATAAAGGCTGCTAAAGCAGGCACTCCTATACAAATTAATACCATTGATGATTGTATAAATTGTTGTAAGCATTATGGAGTGAAGGTTCAAAGATTATTGTGTGAATTCTATCTACATAACCTTGTGTTAGACCAGGAGACCGAGCAGAACCCCAACCCTTTTGTTGGGGACATCCAATTGCAGGCATTTATCTCGTTTGGGGTTAATCAAATCAAATGGCTTAAGGCCTATAATGCTTTTCAGAGACAAGAAAACGAATTAAACTTGTGGTTAAGAGCTAAGCCTAGGAATATAGTACAGTTGTGGAGGGAACATAGGAACCTCATGGGGGCTCCAGGCGTAATCGAAGCATTAGGACCCATTCATACAACAATCAATCGGCATGGAATAGAATACTTTTTCACTATTAAAGACCTTGCCATTGATGCGGCTAAATTCCGATATCAGATCTCTAATCCGAATATCCAACTCAGGGAACCATTTAATTATGAAAATTTTAAGTTAGCTGCCAACTGCTTGCACCTCTATGGTGAGGTTATGCTGAGAGCAGGGCCATCCTGGTTAGGATATAGATACCAGAGTCCAATTATTTGGCATCCTGTGGCTGGATACCAAGCCCTATATGAGATGCCTGAGGGCCAACTTGGCCATTTCTTTGAACACCTAATTATGCATCATGGCTGTAGACCTTCGCATGAGATCCCATCTCCAGCCTACTCTCTCACGGCCTTACATGTCAACTACAACGTTTTCATGAGGGCATGAAAACGGGTAAGCAGGGGGGTGTGTGGAGTACTAATATAGGTATGTTTTTGGTGATTACTTTAGCTTCTTTTCGTTAAAACTTACAAACCTTTTGCATCATGAACTAGGAAGATACTAAGGAATTGTGACAAAATCTGTAAGATTAATATGCAAAACGAAAATACTGACAATTGTCATTTTCTTATGCAGGAAGAAGGAAAAACGAAAGATTGTCATTCCAAAGGAAAGGATGAAGCCAGATTAACTGTTGTCCCTTTTGCGGGGAACCACATGCAAATAAGGCAAACCAAATCAAAGCGTATCATCCAAGGAAAGGAGATGGAGATATTAGCTCGGTGAAAGAAAGTAAATAAATAGCTGAAAGCCAATAGTTTGGCGAATCCCTCAGGATCCTGTGATCTTGAGGGATCACTATTTTAACTATTTTTTGTACCTGGACATCTCTGCCTTTGCCAATATAAAAAGGGGCAGCACTGTTAGCTGGGGGGTCAGATATATTTTTATGTAATTTCTCTTAAAGTTGAGACTATGATCATCGACTCTCATTGAGAAGTGATCTATTGTAATTCTGTTTTATGCATTAATACAAACTTGATTGCTATTTCATCTGTGATTCTGGAATAACTTCAAGTGGTGTACCCCTAGAGGAACACTTGCTCCTATAATATTACTTTTGGTTTATGCGTGGTTGTGCTTATTAGCTCTATTCGGTAATCTGATACATTATTTTATTTTACATCACAACTTTGTTACAGTTGATTCATTAGGTGATATCATTTCTTGAGACAAAGACATCATAACTCTGCAACACATTACTATTTCTCTAAATACTGATATTGTTGGTCTTTACAGAATAATGTTGTTCAATTACAGAGTATTTGTGTTGTGCATTTATCCTTTGGTATTATTGAACTCATCTTAGAAATTATATTTCTTTGCGATTGACTGAATTTATAGGCATTGTTGTTCCATTCTAAAGACAGTCGTATTATCTATAACTAAGATTTGCAATTGAATTACAAAGATCAGATTACTATTGAGGTGTACCATGTGTTAAGTTATTGCTTGATTTTCAATGCTGTTCCATATTCCATCACTAGTCAGCGCTGTTCTATTTCTGTGTGTTATTCGATTCATCCTTAGAGACAGAGGATTGCCATATGATTTTCGTAGGATATGATTGATTGCATTTTACTTTGTAGAGTAAGGTGTTGTTGCTTCTTAAACTTAATTGCCATTACAGTTTCTGATTTGATGTTCCATGTCTTAGTTGTTGTTCCATTTCATATTTGTTGTTCCATTTCCTGTTATTTGCATTATTGATTGTTTTGGTGTGCAGAATGATCTAAGACTATAGTGGGAATTGACATTTGTTGTCCGGTCCCTAGATCGATGGTCTGTTCCTTGATTACTTTTAGGACATCAGTTTCTAAAGGGATGAATTATTGTTACTAGACCCTTGACTGATATATTGCTTATTTTTCTGAGTGAATGATTTAGGCTTCAAGATCTTTTGCTGTAAGTAGATTTTCTTTCCAGCATCCGTTTACTCTTGTATTTTCTTAAGCACTATACTACTAGCATTACTCTGGCAAATGCGAGCCTCAGACTGAGACACTCTTTGAAATAACAAAATGTTCCTAGATTGACAAATTAATGTGAGGTAATTAGAGGTGAAAGAGAACCTTTTTACGAATCCACAAATACCACCTCAAAGACCACCACTGGCTTCACTCCTTATGAGCTGGCATATGGGAAGAAAGCCATGCTATCCATTGAATTTGAATACAACACCTTAAGGATGGAAGCACAACTGGGTCTAGATATCACAAGGAAACAAGAGGAAAGACTTTTCCAGTTGAATGGGTTAGATGAATTTAGGATGCAGGCCCTCAAGCATATAGAAGTAACTCAAGTTGAAAGGAAACTCTGGCATGACAAGAATATAAAAGACAAATAGTTTCAAGAAGGCGATTTGGCTTTGTTGTATGATTCTCGGTACAAAGCTTTCAAAGGCAAGTTAAGGACTAGATGGTTAGGGCCTTATGTAATATAAAAGTGTCATGATAATGGTGTTGTTCAAATAAGAACCATTAATGCACAGCCTATTCCTTTGCTTGTCAATGGGTAGATATTAAAAATATACAAAAATCCCTTATCAAAGTAGGAATTCGTCAATAGCATTAGCAAGATAGTGATGGTGGTTGAGCAAGTCTCAACTTCCACCCCACGAAGTCCCTAAAGAAAAAACAAAATAAAGGGACTCAGTTGACAACCTCCATGAGGCACCTGAGTACAATTTCTTGGTTGAAAACCTCTTGAGGTTTCCAAAGGGTGTTAAACAAAATATAAAAATAAAATAAAAAAATAAAATATCTCTCGGTCAAAACCTCCTTTGAGGAACCTAGGGTAGACAACTAGGATGAAAACCTCCTTGGAGGTAGACTAATTATTTTTCAAAAAAAAAGAAGAGGAAAAGATACAAAGATGACAATTCTATTTTGTAGGTCTCCAAGAGGAAGATAAGCACAACATATCGAGGATAGAAGGACGTACAAAAACTATTTATTACTTCACCCATCTCATATCATTGATTATCCCCTAGTCTTCCACATATACTCCACTCGATATCATTTCAAATAGTTCTCTGTTTTCTACACGATTCCCTGTAATACTACAAGTGTTTCCTGTAGGAATTACAGGAGGTCTTGGAAACCACAAGAAAAGCAATCCAATGGAAAGCTGGTGACACAATCTTGTGTTTGAATATGAAAAAAGCCATTTACCTCACCACACCACAACAAATACCTTTCATAACCGTGTCGCCCTTGCATCCATCAAAGAAATCAAGTTCATTTTTTTTTTTAATTTAAAAAAAAGGGAAAGAGAAGGCATACCAAAAGTCGAATTCCTCACCTGCCATTACATAACCCCATTATATACTCATTTCAACACCCCTTCTATTTCAAATATGAGGAAAAATGTGAGAGTTTAAGGGAAAGTCAACTACAGGACATCTTGTAGACATCCTGTAGCAGCCTATCCCAAAAAAGAGACTGAGATTGCAACCATCTTTAGCTCATGGACTACAAGGATGAGGAAGCACCTCCAGAGCTCAGCAGTAGCAAGAAGATCAACAACAACAAGGTCCATCACCTGTACATCATCAAAAGGAACAAGTCATCAGAAGAGGAAACATACAGTTGAAAATATGCAGCTAAAAAAGAAAAGAAAATTGGCACCATTCTCTAGTATGCATCATCAATGAAGCAAAGGACCCAATGGTATGTCATCTTACCTATACTCTCTCATAATTACAATATGATCAAAACTATAGGAATAACATGGGAGTTGATTTTATAAGTGAAGGTGGCCAGTTAACTTGACCACCCTCGGTCAGATAACGAGAAGAAAAGGGCTAGACCACTACACACATGGCAAGGTTAAACCAATGGAAAAAGGGGAATGAATCGAAATGGTAAAGTTACAGAGGATGATAGTGGGAGATGATTATGAGGCAATGTGGTATGATGGAATAGTAGTGGGACAAATGGTCCAAAAGAAGGTACTCGTACTTGGCCAACCAACACAATCATCCATAAATAAAAATAAAACACTGAATCCTATAGGAGGAAGGTAGAGGTAGCATCGAGGATTCATTGAAAGAAGAGGTTACTCTCGACATTCTTGAAATAGCACCTACAGGAAACAGTCATCATCTACAACAAGTAGGAAACCTGCAGGATGTAGGGAGATTAGCCTACAGAGCTATCAGTGGACATGAAAGGTAATCAAATCAAGGGTTATCATCACTAGAACATAGCAAATGGAGGTAGGTGCCATACCTTATACATTTTCCACTTAAAAAGAATAAATCCTCAAGTTGGTTAGTTACTTGCATTGCATATAAGGATAGAAAGATTGCATTGCATGTCAATAAAGGTTAAACCTCAAAACTTCCTCACCTACCAGAAGTCTTGAACTATGTCCACCCAAACCTCAATAATTACTATGGAAATATGATAGGATGTTTCAATAAAAGAGAACCCACTAACACAACAAGAATCCACCAACATCCTCCTATGGCAGAAAGTTTTACAAGGCATCAATGGATGGGGTTCTTTAAGAAGATGAGAGGATACGATGATGATGTGGCCAAAGAATTTTCCCTGTCACTCATACCCCTCACTAGAGCCAGTGCCACTACTGTAGTGAAGGGCTTGTCAGTAGAAATTACCCTTGAGGTCATAAGTAGGATAACTACACTCTCCCTAGGGTTACAATGGAGGAAATAGGACAAGAATAGCATCACCCTTGCAAAGAAAAGTTTCTTTTTGGAAGGAGAAGAGCCAATTGAAGACAAGCAATGGGTTAGAAGGGAGAGAATTCCATACCCTTGGAAAGAAGTCAATTACCGCATCATCAAATATATTTTGTGTGAAGGGAGATATAGTGTAGTGTATGGATACCACTTCAGACTCCTCCAAGAACTCAACTTTGGTGAGAACAAACCTCCTCATAACAGACTGATTATACCCTATTTTCTATTTCAATCCATGATATACATGAGCATCAAGGTGCAAGAGGGAAAAAATCAACAACTAGCCCATCATGAATTGATCAAAATCATCCTTGAAGATGCTCTACACAACTTAATATTCCCTATTGCATGGAAAACATTTGTAGACATTCAAGAAGAAGGAGAAATTCAAGCCATTGAGTATGACAGAAGCCCTCCTGCTAGTGAGGGAGAAGAAGAAATAAATAATGTCAAGGAAGAAACAGAGGAGGAAAATTAAGAAGAAACATAGGAGGAAACAAAAGAAGAAACAAATGAGAAGAATGAAGAAACAAAGGAAGAGAAAGAAGATGAAGAAGGTTCCAAAGAAGAGGATGGAAAAGGAAGTTGAAGAGAGGATGAAGGATAGAAGGATGAACAAAAGTTTGCAACTCAAAGTCGAGAAGAAGAAGAATCACCAAGAGTGTCTCCAGAGCCTACAGAGAAAGAGGCAGCAACTGCTCTAACTGCCCTAAGCACACTTGTCAAATCAAAAGGAAAGAGAAAAACACAGACCCCACTTTACTTCAAGACAAGAAAGAGCACCAGAATTAGACAAGGGATACATCAAATCCCTACCAAAACTCCAATTGTCATAGAGCACTCACCAAAACAACAGGAGAAAGTAATCTCTCTAAGGAAAAAGGAAGGCGAAGGAATATCAAAACAAGATTCTCCCAAGTCTCCAATCACCTATGTTAGGAGGTTTATCACCAAGTCAACCTCATCAAAAGGAAAAGGTCCCTATAGGAGACACAATCAAAACTACAAGAAGCAGAGACAATCCTATAGGAAACCCTGTCAATGCTACAGAAAACACATAATTGAGACTAGAAAGGAATTACTTAAGAAGAAATAGAGGAAGAGGGCTAGGAATGAAAGGAACGTAGCCCATAGCCAAACCTCAACTCCTACTACAGATTCATCGAAGGAGGTAGGGTGATACCAATTTTTTTTTTCATTCTTCTATTCTTCGAACTTGAAAAAGAGGGTAAGGACACATAGGTGGATGCAAATTTTTAAATGAAAAGGGGCAGTGGATTTAGGCCACATGGAAGAGAAATTGCATGACTTGTGCAGAGAACTAAGTAGCATAAGAGACAAAGAAGCGATAATGAAATCTCAGTTAGAGGCTGAGAAAACATGGCTAAGGAAGTAACTACAAGAAAAGGAAGGCTAATTGGAAACTATGGTCAGTTTATCCATGGAGGAAATCCAGTTCAGGATGCCAGCAAAGTCATATGCCTTATACCTCAAGGAAAAATGAATATAATTCCAGATAAAGAACCTAGCAAAAGGAGGATCTATGCCTTTCCAAGGCTACAAACATTTTGTTGACCTCTGTGATCAAAGCATCCTGGAGGATAGAGAAAAGATATCTAAGTTCTACCTACACAATTTAGCTTTGATAGGTTTAAATGTGTGGGACCCAAATAAAAAGCTAGGGGATTTAGACTCAATGGACTTGGCATCTTGGATAAATCATGATGACGTGAGATCTACAGAAATGAAAAAGTTTTTGGAAAATGAAGAAGCAAAACCCCTTATGATCAGAGCAGAACAGTCTAACCCAAATGGGTGTCATCAACACTGACAACCTCATTTCAAATGATCCTAAACTTGCACCAAGATACCTTGTTGTACAAGAATAGGTAGTCACACATTTTGAAGACATGCTAATATTTCTAGGTGATGACAACCAACAATCCTGCCAAATTAGATGGAACACCAAGTGCCTTACAGCCTAAAAACGAGAGAATATCATTCTCCTAATAGAATGAAGGAGGCACTAAATAGAACCCCAATATATAAGAAAGAATTATAAAGACTCAAAATCAATTGGATTGGCTTGAAGATCAGTCTACCATTTCTTTTAGGTATATTGGAAGGATGAAAACAAGAAGAAGAAAGAAAGCAATGGGAAGAGATAGAGAAGAATGTAGGGTTTTATTCACAGGAGGAAGATACTACAACAGAAGCATGGAATGTTAGTGAAGCCACCAGAGCAATGAAGGACATGGACATAGATTTAGTTTCTCAGAGGATGAGCAACACTTTCAGTAGGGGTGATGATGAGGCTCATCATTGGGTAAAATTTATGGACCCTAATGCACCTCCAGCTTACTAAAATCAACTATTCTCATAATTCTTTACATGTTTTAAATATAGCTTGCTTAATGATATGAGTAAAAGCAAGATGTCATGTCTAGTGGTCTAATGTGCATTGATTGTAGGTTTTGGTAGCAAATTGTGGCTAATTAGAGTGTGGGAACTTGAATGAAACAAGTAGGAGAGATTATAGGAGATAGGATCTCCCTCAATTGCTAACTCACTTGAAGATCCCTTAATCAAATCACACCAACTCAAAGTTGCAGGTAGCCGAGTCATGAGGACCATTGGAAGCCAAGCCAGTGATAGTTAAGAACCAATTAATCTCAATATTGGTAGCTAGGCCTCCCTAGATTTAAGGAAGTTGTTGGAAACTTCAGTTGTCTAAATAAAGAGGCCTAGAGCATCATTAGGATTCATAGTTATCATGCAAGATAGCTAAGCAATTTTCGAGTTGAAGAATTGTGACTAAACATTGTTATGCATTTTTCTATATGTTAATGAAAATGAGAAAAATTCCCTTGATCCAACACTGAGTTGACACAGAGGGATGGAGCTCTTGGGTTAGGGCAGAACCCTAGCAGCAGAGGTTCCTCTTACTGTATATGTTTGCTTATGTTATCTCATAGTTAATTGTTAAACTGATTTTGGTGTTGTTAATTTGCAAGTATTGGTAGATTTGATTAGTTTGCTTCCATTTGTGAATAGATCTAACATTAGCATTATAGAGATAAGAAAATATTCAAAAAGGATGATAACAAGTGGATCTTACATCATTCCTCCCTTCTTGGGACCATGGCTTGAGGAACAACTCCTATTCAACCTAGAAAGACAGAATTGTGGTTTCTTATGAAATTTAGTGTTTTTCTGCTAGTTATGTTAGAATATTCAGTTTTAGAAGATAGGTTGCATTTGAATTTTCTAATATCTTAATTCTTGCATTATATTTCATGTTTCTTTCATAATTGGTTTCAAGCATTACCATACATGAACTTGGCAAATAAATGATGCAACTTTTGTTTTCTTCTATTTTTGTAAATCCTTCTTGCCTTGAGATGATTTATGGATAAATGCCAACAACAATGTATATGTTGAAGGAGTTTGTACATTGTAGGAAGACCTTATTTCATCAGCCTCATCCAAACTATATCAACCTATGATCGTGAAAGGCCATTAAGTTCTCAATTCGAGTCATCGTTTTAGAAGGAAAAGTTGCCATGATTATTGAGCAAATCCAACCATGGTAAAGCTTTGGTTTGAGTTTTGAGTGAGTACCTACCACTCCCTTGCCTTATATCCTCTGTACTCACCTTCTCCAAGCTCCACAACACTGTTCAAACCACTCTCTATGCTTTCAGCCTGTTCCTATAGCAAAATAGTGGATCCTGTACGTGAACTAGGACATCCTATAGGAAAACTTGTAGCGGCCTGTTTTGAGCCTGAATTGGGAAAAAAACATCACTAAAGCTAGGAATAGACCCATGCTTTCCTCCCAAGCCATCTGAACCATTGCACTCATCTCCCTCCACACCTATGTCACCTTCCATGTAACCAAGAAGGATTAGCATTTACATTTTTACAAAAAGAAAAAAATAAAAAGGTTTTTATATTTATTTATGCACACAACAACTAAGTGCTTTTTTAGATCATACCTCATGTTTAGGCTAGTTAGGACTTCACGGTGTTAAATTAGAGTTCTTTTTCAAGAAAGGTATATTAACAAATGGCTAGATGAGTTATGTGTTTTGTAGGAATTTCTTTCAGTCTTTCATTAATGCAATAAGTAGCATTTCAATTCTCTCAATTAGGGTAAAATTCTCATCTCTCAATTGGTAATCAGACTTCTTCTAAATCAATAGAAGGATGGTTTTAGAAACCCTAGTGGTCTATTGCCCCAACTTAATAGCAATAAAGAGTGGACCCATTACATATATTTGTGTATACTGCATTGTGACCTCCAAGATTGTACAAATCCTGAGTTGATGATTTGAATTTGGTAGCCCCAGGAGTTGTAGCTTCTTTGCTACAATACTGGTGTTGATAAAAGGCTCTAGGCACTGCTGGTGAAAAATGCAAAGAATTCAGTGGGATATGGTGACAGGCAATCCAGACTGATAGTGACTGTCCACTATGTTTGGCTTAGCAGGAGGACAAAGCTATGCAATTTTTGGGAGGAGAAGTTTGGGGTGCGGGAAGGCTGGGAAGACAAAATTTGTGCAATTTTTGGAAGGATCGAGCAATAGGAGCCTCACAGCCAAAACTATGCAATGCCTGGAGTGAATTGGTAGCTTGCTGCTGGGACCTTGGTAGCAAAAATTGCACAATTCCTGGAGGGAACCAATAATTAGTTGCCAGCAGGAAAAACCGCACTGATGTTGGGAGGCTGGCCTGATAATCACCTTTGCATAGTTTCTGAGCTGAGAAGACTACTTGGTAGTAGAGCAATTGCTCATGAAACCTGCACAATTTTTAGGGTGAGCAGTCGGTTGACTAACTGGTGGGATGGATGAAAAAACTATGAAATTTTATGAAGGAGACAGGGATGAGCACTGGGCGCCTTTCCAAACTGTCTACGCAGTTCCCTTAGTCAGCAGAGTAGGAAGGGTCCGAAACCTTTGTGCAATTTTTGAAGGGAATCAGTCTCGGGGTGACTATCGGGTCAAATTCTCTAGTTGATCAGTAGGAAGGTTTATTGATCAACTTGCAGGCAGTGCAACATGAAATGGCTTGTTTGTTGCTTCTGCATTGTTCTAGGTGACCATTGATCAATTCGATGGTAGGGTGAAGGTATGATTGTCAGAGGGGAATCTAGTCATCAGAACTTCATCAAAATGACTAAGTGTGTGAGCAAGTGAAAAGGTGCATGCACATACCTGGAAACATAAATTACATGACTTGACGACAAGATGACTCAAACCATCCAGACACACATGATCAACATGATTGACCAACGGTGTGAGCGACAATCGTGATGCTTGTGATTGATCGTTGGATGACCGTGACAATGCTTGCATGACAGTGTATATGAATTTTTATGTGAGTAAGAAAGTTGTTTTCATAGTGAACACAACATGAATAAACGAAGCGAAGACCTTTTGTATGACTAGAACATGGTCACAAGCATGACATTGACATTAACATGCAAAATTTTTCTTTCAAATGACTAAGAAATGTGGGTGCAAATACCCACACGAGCTCATGAGATGAATCTTGTGTGCATGCAGACATCAAATAAAACTCTCAAAGGAGGCTCCGGAATTGGATGCGAGCAAAAATTTTGGAGGATGTTTCAACCACTATAACACTTGGCCACACACTAGTAGAACTCCAGCTTCTCTGTTTTGGTTCATTGACAGAACAAAGCCTTGGCTTTTCAGGGAGTATTGAGTTGTCGTGATGGTTACTTCAACTTCCACACTTACCCCATGGACATACATGGTTTACCTTTTCACAACTCAATCAAATAGAACAATAGTTCATCTTGATCATAGTGTTTCGAGATCAGGAAGGGTAGTTTAGCTCGCAAGTTGAATATTTTCAGAGTACAAGTTTTTCATCTCTGGTGTTTCTCCACTGCTAGGAGGGCTGGACAGTACCTCGGGAGAGTCACGCAAGAACACACACATTTCTCCACTGTCAGCGAACCTGGTCAATACCCCAGTGGAGTTGCATGCTTCACCCCCTGCACAGGAAGGCCTTCCCTTCTTTCGCCTTTGTATTTTTAAGAGGACTATGCATAGGTACTTATTTATTTTGGGGGTGGAATAGGGATCCCAACTTATTAAGAGGATAAGAGGTGTTTCCTTCAAAGAAGCATGTAACAGATCTAACATAGGTTTTCTCATTTAGATTTCCCCTTCTCCATTTCTAGTAGTTGGATGCCCTTGAACACATAGAGCAAAACACTGAGTATAGGCATGAGGCTTCCTAGTGTGGACACAGGTTCATGGTTGGACCAAAACTTCTCTTGTAGAAAGCTCGTATTTGCTATCAAGACTTCATCGACCAAAAGTTATAACCAAGCAAAAAGAAGATAGACATAAGACTAACTAAGTGTTTCAGTGTCACAAGTCTCTTCATATCTCAACCACATACTCATTCAAAAGCCAGAAATCAGTAGATGGCGACACTTATTTTTGTAAACAAAAATAGTAATGTATTAAGCAAACCAAACAAATGAAAACAAAAATAGTAAGGAAAGCAAACAAAATTAAAACAAAGATAGTAAGCAAGGGAAAAAAAATGAAAACAAAAAGAAACAAGAAGACTATGTACATGGCGTGGGGCGCGGCCTGACCTATTGGAAGTAATTTTTGAGATCTTGGCCATTGATAGGAAGGTTGTCAATCCTCCTATAAAGTGATTATAGATGGTATGTGTGTGGGCCAAGCTTCTCATGGATTTTGTACAACCAATCCATAGGGACTAGAACTTCATATGCTTGCCTTTTCCTTCAAAGGACTTATCCCATTCCAAGACCAAGTCACCAACACCGAAGTTAGCTTTCCCTTTAGAATTCTTATTGAACCATCTCATGATACGGTTCTGTTGGAGTGTAAATTTTGATTTTTCTTTCATCCTTTCTTCCTAAAGCTTGTGGAGTGTATCCATCCTATGTTGAACTAGCTCACAAGGCTTGTCTTGGGATTCTTGGGATAGCTAAAGTGCAGGCAAGTAGATATTGGGTGGAAGGATGGCTTCTTCACTATAGACCAAGAAGTATGGTGAGGTATTCAGAGAGGGTTTGGGTGTTACATGGTTAGCCCATAATGCATTCATTAGAGAGGTATGCTAGTTGCGCTGCTTAGAGTAAACAATCTTTTTGATTATGCAAATAAGGTTTTTGTTCATGGATTCTGCAAGACCATTTCCTTGAGGGTAGTAGTTAGATGAGTGTTTCAGCACAATACCATTTTGTAATGCAAAATCATAAAGTTTCAAAGATGAAGGGTATGTTTCATTATCAAAAACAAGTGATACTGGAATGACAAAGCATGAGATGATGTTCTGCTGGAGGAAGATGATGACCTCTTGGTTGTTCATTTGTTTGAGTAGAACTACTTCGGTCTACCACGTGAAGTAACCAGTTGCCGTTAGAATGTAGCAGTGTTATTTTAACGAATGTAGAAAAATCTCCCCAATGATTTCTAGGCCCCATTGTTGGAACAGTTCGGTCATTGCAATAGGGTGCAGTAGGGTTGCTGACTGGGAAGTTGTGGGCATAAGAATGTGCATCCTTGAATAATGTGGGCCAGTAGAAACCAGCTCGCATAACTTTGTGTACAATGGTGTTTACCACAAAGTGACCCCTAGTGGGTCTATCATTCAGATCTTGTAATACCTTCTTTGATTCATGTGCCTCTAGGAACTTGAGAAAAACTTCATTTTTGTGCTTCCTGTAAAGCACTCCATGCACCAACTAATATCATAAATATTTGAGGCATAATTCCCTCTTCTATTTGATGGAAAAGTGAGAGGATACAGTGTCATGCTCAAGTTACTGGCACACATTTGCATACCAAGAGGTTCCGTCTTCAGTGGGTGTCTCTCGCCCTATATCATACATCTCAACTTCTTGCTCCCAACGGGCAAGCTCTTCTTCTCCCTCTGGTGCATGTACTGCTTTAGCTACGAGTATGTAGAGCCCATGTTCTTTGACTGTGTGAGCTGGCTTGATTTCAAGATCATAATCTTGCAAGCGTGTTATCCAGTTCACACGTTGTTGACCTAGTTCTTGTTGTAGAAGTAGTGTGCAAATTCTTGGGTGAGGGATGTATACTATGTAGTGGTTCTTCAGAAAGTAGGGCTTGAAGTGTCTCACCACCTTATAAACTACATATGCTTCCTTTTCAATGGCAGGTTAGTTGATTTATGGTCCCTTTCATGCTTGCACTCATGAAGGAGAAGGGAAGTTGATCATTCATCTTGTCCTTTTGAGTGAGTACTTAACGAGCAAATTATCAAAGGCGAAGGTGTATAGAAGGAAATCCTTCTTGAAGTCTGGACTATAGAGTGAAGGCACTTTTGCAATAGCTTGCTTGATACAGGTAAATGCATACTTTTCCCTCTTGCCCCAGTTGTAAACTGTATCTTTCTTGATCATGTCCTACATGGGCTTGACTATCTATGCATAATCTGAGATGAACTTTCATAGGAAGTTAATATTGCCCAAGAAGGATTGCATGGTTTTCTTGTTGGATGGGTGAGGGATCTATGTAATAGCTCAGATCAACCTTGATCCACTTTTAGTAACAATATGTCCAAGAAGGTTCCCTTCAGACACTACGAATACGCTCTTTTTGGGATTCAAGGAAATACCATATTTCTAGCATCGCTCAAAAATTTTCTTCAGATGGCATATGTGGTCCTCACTTCTCCTTGATAGCATAGTCATATCATCTAGGTATACCACTGTAGTCTATATCATGAGTGTACGAAAAGTGATTTCCATGGTGCACTAAAAAGTTGTGCCTGCATTTACAATCCCAAATGCCATTCGTCTGTATGTCAACGTACCCCACTTGGTACGAAAGGTAGTCTTAAGTCTATCAAGTTCTGCTACAGAAAGGAAAACATCTATGCCCCAGATACTATTTGCAGAATGTGATCCATAGATGATACACGGTAGTTGTCTTTGTTTGAGGTGTTATTCATGTTGTGGAAATCAACACACACATGGATTTCCCCGAAATTCTTGCGTACAGGAATAAGGTTTGAAACCCACGTGGAATGACGAACTTTTTATATGATCCATGCATCCAACAACTTAGTGAACTCTTTCTATATGAGGGGTTCAAGTGCAATATGTACTTTCCTTAAATTCTGCTGATATGGCTTGACCCCTTCTTTGATTGGAATGATGTGTTGGACTATCCATGTGTCATAAGTCTTCAAATAATTTTACATCCACGCGAACACATCTTAGTATTACTTGAACAAGCAGACAAAGGCTTGCCACTCTTGCTGTGTGTAACATGTGTCGAGATTGACAAACTTTAGACCTTTTCTGATCCCAGGTTGATCAATTCATGCATCATGTTGGAACTGTGGGTTTTTCTTTTCCTCGACCCCTGAAAACATTCTTGCAAGTCATAAAGATTCTCCAATGATGCCACACCCTTTGTGATGAGATGGCATTTCCTGTTACCAGCTTCTTCTTGTAGAGTTCGCTCATGCTCGTCATCATCTATTGTTGCATCTTTGAAGAAGTTAACATTGGCCATGAGATGTAGTATCTGTTGATCATCATTAAATATGCATAAGTTAGTTACATTATCTGGGATAGATGGTTTTTATAAAATTTCAATAGTAAATCTATCCCTAATCAATGACATTCTAGAAGTTGCATTTTCCAGAGCATTGGTAGTTTCATTACGTGTACGTGGTACAATACTGATGTTAATTGCTTGGAAGTTAGAGATTAGTCCCCGTACCTCATGCTGGTAACTTTTGAGATGTGGTGACAAATAATGAATGGTGTTACGTACCTATTGTACCACTATCTCTAAATCACCTACCACTTTGAGCACGACCACGTTGAGTCTGATGGCTTTTTGCAACCCCAACACGAGTGTTTCATATTTAGAAATGTTGTTTGTGCACTCGAACTCCAAGCGACTTGAAACTAGATGCTTCCTATTGTTTTGGTCAATTAAGGCACACCCAACTCCTGAATCATCCTGTGTCTTTGCTCTATCGACGTACATGGTCCACAACTCGTCTATACATGGACCGTTTGATGAACCTGTACTACTACTATTTTTTTTGCTACCGCTACTGCTACTAATGATACAATGTACTGTACATGCTTCATTACCATCAGTTGGGTGAGGAAGGATGCCCAACTATATGTTTGGTGGGGTTGGAGCTGGCCATGGAAGATAACACCCCAACATTGTTTCGAGGAGGCAGTTGCCAAACATAAGTTCTGCGACGGTCAATGGTTCATTCTCGCCATTGAGGGGAGTGTCATTGTGCCTCATATCCCTCTCAGATACCACCCAAATTTGATTGTTTTTCCCATTATATGAAAGCCACATGTGCAATCAGTATGTAGTGAAATATCTGTTCATCTTACTGGACTAGTCTCTACTGAGTAGTAAACTGTATGCTTCTGGTATATCCACAACAATAATGTTAATGCATTGGTGGACTTGACTTCGTAAGATAATTGGATGGTCACATCTTGGAGTTCACCAATGGCTGGTACAAATGTTTGATCAAGTTAGATGATTTGTGTAGATGTCTTGCTCCACTGTGCATTGATATTTTTAGCAATGGAGAGTAGCATGACATTGGATAACACACTAGAATCAACCAAGTAGTTGTGAACATTACAGTTAAAAACATCAAATGAGAGCCATTATGTAGGGAAACATGACTTTGCTTCTTCCATTGGAGTGTGTTTAGCATAGTGGAAAGTAATCTGGGAGGTGTGCTTGCTCCCTTACTGGTAGAGGTTGTGTTGTCCATTATTATCTGTTCCAATGCACACACAAGATGTTTCAATGACTATGGATCTTGGATAACTCGAACAAACTGATGCTCATGTGATTTTTCTTCATGTCATCCATAATGTTGTAGTCCAAAGGGGGTAGATTCATTGAGGTGTTCGGGGTAAGACTGATGTTCATGTTTTCCAACAAAGTGTTATGTAGTTTGTTTCTCATGGACATACTCTTATCTGCTGCCATCTTCCTAGACTTGTTTTGTGTTTTCTTCTTTGGGGTGGCTAGTGGTTCAACCTTTCTCAACATCAATCTCATTTTTTCTTTTGCTTCCCAAAATGTAAGGGGAGAACCTTTACTCCTAAGATTGTAATGGTCATTTTTCTTTAGGGGTTGCTTCTCGATGTTCACCTTTAGCGCTCCTTGCAAGCACTAATACATGTTCACCACATGCTTGAAACTTGATGCTTCATAAAGTGCAACATCTTCGTCATTATCCATGTCTTCTAATTGTTCCTCCATATTATTTTCTACACAAATGTATGACTGCATATAGAGCATTGCTATACAACAAAATGACCTCCTCGTCAACTCAGAGGTGAAAGATATGATCACTGAAGCAAAGACCACAATTGTAGGCCTTGATTCCACACTAACACTGGTTGCACACTGAAAACCTACTTTATAAAGCTTGTTACCAAGCCTAAGGGAGTGTTAGTGACCCCACTACCTCATGTTACTAGTGAAGGGGCAGCATTAGTGAAACTAAGGGAAATTCAATGGGTCAAGCCAATGAATTGACTCACAAATATCTAGATATTTAAACCTAAATTTGCTCAAGAAAAGCAAGGAAACACCCAAAATCAAGATATTTGAAGGCTTTCTAATCTAAGAAAAGAAGGCAAATGGGAAAGAGCTGAAAAGTGGAGCAAGTTTATTGGTTTTGTCCTAGTGAACTCTAGGAGGAGCTTGGCAACCCTAGCTCGATTGCTACATAAGCAAGGTGAGAGTTATTGTGAAAGGGGTTAGAGCATTTGAAAGGATAGCCCACTAAGCTGATTTGAACTATCATACACTTGAAAAAGTGAGCTGAAAGAGAGAGAGAGAGAGAGAGAGAAAGAGAGAAAGGAAGAAGGGGCAAGGGAAGACTGGTACAACAGATGGGTGTAATCACTCTTCCATTATTAATATAGAATTGCAGTTGTGTTCCCTACTCCATAGTGTCGGTAACATTGTTCATTGAGTTGTTCATTTCGATACTTGTTTAGATGAGTGGTTTAGTTGTATGCTAATAGATGTTCATTGTGCATTCTTATATTAGTTTTCAAGATTGTATGTTGTGATCGTGTTTTCCTTTCCTTTGTGCAAGAATTGATTTGGAGCCAGCTTTGAGGGAGCTTTTCTTGGCTGCACAGAGATCTCCAAACAAATCTAGAAGGAGACTTAAGGTAATCCTCTTTCCATACTTTGTTAACTTATATTTGATAGATGAACATGTGTATAACTTCTGCAGATAATCTTACAGTCTCTCGAAGGTCCCGAGAAGGCCTTTGAGGGTAGTTTTCATTCTCCATACACTGTGCATTTTACCCCATAGCAGAATTGGCGAATCCGCTAGGGACTGTACATCTAGTTCCCCAGTTTACCCAGACTCTTCTCTATTCTCTCTTCCTTCTAAGAGCTCCCTATTCTTCAACAATCCCTTTCTGATCCACCAAATATCTTGCTGCATCCTACTAGTATACATTCATCTCAGAAACTAATATTGGAAACCCTTGTTGTGAAAGATTCCCCCAACTAACGCAGGTTACAAGGCTACACAGAGCATTATAAAGCATTGTGCCTGTGTATAGGGAGCGTTAGTGACCCTACTAACTCTCTGTAACCACTGTTACAAAGCGTTAGTCTCCCTTTGCCTTCATTTCCAATAGTATCTGTGGACCAAAAGAGATGGAAAATCTTCTCATGGGCTGAAATAAGATCTGTAACTATATTATGTTAGCAAAGTTGGTGTCCTAAAAATTTATTTTTAGGAAAAAGTTTTGGTTTTTCTCTCTTAAAGAACATTTTTCTGAAAGAAAGACTGATATTTTGTATTCATCCTTTTGTTTTAAATAGTTGTGAGTTGCTTCATTTTGGTTTTCAGTAGTTGTTAGGAAATATTGGAAAATAATATTTTGGTTATGCATGTGGTGAAATACTATAGATGCACAAATGAAACTATGAATATGTGGAAAATATGAATATGTAGAATACAACTTGTTTGCATCAAATTGATTTTTTTTTAAAAGCATCGTTTCTGCATGATTTATTGAGTCAAGAGTCTCACCATATTTCATACGTAAACACCCCTACCGAAGACAAATGATCAAGTACACATAAAATTTACATTAAAATCAATCATTTAATCTTTTGAGCAAACCAACATTAGCTAGGCTAGGATATTGGGATAAGCATGTGAGAGAACTGCCCAAGGTTGGAAATGAAAAATAGTGTCATTAACGAGTGAAAAATTCCTTCTACACTCATATTACTAGGTCCACTCCACTAACAATGGAGAAAAATATGAGACAACATCGGACTGTAATTGAAGGTAGCACACCTTCTCTTACAAATCCTTTAGGCATTCTGTGTACTGGAGGTCCCTTCGAGGATTTCGAAACTGAGGTCGGAGACTCAGGTATCTTGCCCACACAGCGTGCTGTCTACAACTATGTATCCCCTGGTGATGTCTATGATCTGAGGTAGCCCCCAGTCGACAGTCTACAAAACACCGGTAATGGCGAATCCCACTATCCCATTTTTCCAGGTACAACCACTCACAAGACACCCTCTATGAGTGAAACTAAGTAGATTCCAAGTTCCACGCCTATGGTTCCACACTGCATACCTTCAACAAGTGCCACATATAGTGCTCCTTATAACACTCAATGTGGCACTATGGGTGCAATTCCTGTTTACCAACAATATGGTCGGCTGCCAATGTACAGTTCAAACCCCCAGACTCATATACCTCGGGGGGTTCCCAATATGTACAAGCCAGTAGGGAACGTAACAGTTCCCCCTCTATTCTTAAGCATGCATGGTCAGTCGCTAATTGACATGAGCATTCCCTCTATCAATCAAGGACAAATGGCTAGTTTTGTGTTGGGCATGAATCCACAAGGGGTTCCCAACCATTCCATGGCGGCACCCTACTCACATACTCAAATGAGTCAAGGGGAAACTGCTTATACTGGGGGAAATTTTATACCCCAGTATCAAAATACTCATGGAAATCCACTCTAAAACACCATACCACAAAGTAACTGCTACACCACACAACTCATGCACACTATGGGGAACCAAACAATGGGAGGAGCGAAAAGCTCGTCAAATCATCCATCACCACCATGGTTTGAGTCGGGGGCACCTAACTCTCTGCTTTTCTTGGAAACATTGGATATATTCGACTTATACAAGTTGAAAAATGACCCCATCTATTACAACTGAAAATGGACGTCGATCCCCCATAAAATACCAACGAACATCCCAATGTTTGATGGAAAACAAGGGGAGGATCCGGGCACCCACATCAACACCTACCATCTATGGTGTGTTTCAAACTCTATGGTGGATGATAGTGTTTGGTTACGTCTTTCTCCCCGTACCCTCACTCGAAACATAGCGAATTGGTATATTGAGTTACCACGCGTGTCATTAAACACCTTTGACACTTTAGCGATGGAATTCCTAAAGCACTTCTACTTACCAATCTACTATGAGACTGGGATAGAGCTCCTCACTTCATTTTTTTAGGATACCACCACCCACATCTCCGATCATATTCATGAATGGAGACGTAGGTGGAGGTTAGTAAAAGCTCCCATCCCAGAGTTTCTCTTAATGGACTAGTTCTGCAAGTCCTTACTCTCGCAAATCATTAGAGATGTCACTCTAGGTAGTGTGGCCACAAAATACTAATCCATATGTTGTGCCCAACACTTAGATTTGATATATTCATAGTCTAGCACTCTTTACAACATAATCCGCAATGCTCCTGGGAACCCCAATGCTTCCGCCACTCAGTACCTCAAAGTGCACGCCGACGGGATTGTTGACGCAACCTCTGGGGCCGGTGTAAAACAACTCAGTGCTTCTATTGCCAAGATGGTAGTGGAACCCTCTACTAATACGATTGCTCTTCCTACCACTGCGATAAACTCGGTGCAGTCTACACAAAAATCTTGTCACAAGAACAAGAAGAATAAGAAAATTACCGCTCCTTCTTAAGAGAAGTCGCCCAAGTAGCCCAACCCAAAACAAAAGGCCACTGTGCCTACTAATGAAGAAAAGGATAAACCCACCAGATATCTATGTAAACTCTGTGCTAAAGACCACACCAGTTGGTGTTGTCCGTGGCTTCAGGAATGCACAGACTACCTTGCTAAAAGGGATTCTGGTAAGGCACCCACTGTCCTTAGAAATCTTTTTCCTACTCAATAGTAGCAGAATCTTATTGCCAACCAATCACAACCCCTACAAGGGTTCAATGATGGTTTGCAACATCCTTCAACTAGTGAAGGATCTTCTACTGTTTACACATATGAAATAGTAGAACTCGCCACAAGAGCCAAATCTTATGGAGCTCCTGTCACTCTGGCAACAGAACCATCCTTAGGTCAAAACCCATTGCTGCCCAATGGTTTGCATATCAAAAGTCCTGTTGATGACTTTGTAATTAGACCCCAAAAGGGGAAATTCGATGCACAATGCACAATACATCTACACGTTCCACCCAACACTACAACATCATAGAGGATTTGGCGCAAGCACCGTCAGCGATGTCGACACTCGAAGTACTACAAACATGCCCAACACAACAAAAAGCTTTGCTTTCATCTATTGGAGGTATTGACCGAATGGATTGCATGCTTTCTAATTTCGACATGGACAAGTGTAAACCTCCCCTTTCTCACTAGCTTGCATTCCAGGTGCATATCAATTTGAAAGGTAAAGGTATACACAGAATTGTCATCGACGAAGGTGCTTCTACCTGCATCATGTCAGCTTCATGTTGGCTCACCATGGGTTCTCCAACCCTAACCCCACTATCGAACTCCCTAAAAGCTTTTGATGGCCATAACTTTATCCCAAAAGGGTACCTAGCCAGTTTCCCCATCACTTTGTATGGGAAAACCGTAATGGTGGACATAGAAGTCGTGGACAAAAAATTCGACTATAATATCTTGCTGGGTCACAGTTGGATATATGCCATGATGGTTATCATATCTACTATCTTTCACATCATCCTATTTCCATTGGATGGAAAGGTAGTTACAGTAGATCAATTTTCTTTCTGCACCCTCGATTATTCACCATTATCAAGTGGCTCTGTACCCTTAGTAGAAGGTGGAACTAACTCTTATGTCAGTTTAGGTATGGGTCTACTGAAGGCTTCTTCCTTCATGGGTTGTTTTCCTCTTCAGTCGCCCAAGGTTTCAAAGATGGCCAACATACTTTCATCTATTCCTCATGAACTGACCAATCCATGGATCCTACTGACTCCTTTATACCTTGACACATTCGTAGATCAAATGCCACTGTCACCTGCTGAATTGGCCCACCAAGCCATTCTATCCACATCTCCAGTCATGTTGGTTATGGCTGACGGTACCACCACCCTTCCCATAACCACTCCTCCTTTAGATACATTCAATCAACGCCTTCCTACAGATAAAGTTGTTCAAGAAATCATGAGTTTTGGAGAGCAACATTGGGAGGATTGGCACCATTGTGTCCTGATATCTGATTCGGACATGATGCCTTTTCAAATCCTATCCCCTAACATACCAGAAATTGTTTCCTCACCATACGAGATCATCCAAACTTTGGATGTAGAAGGAAACACTTCCAGAACATTGCCCATATATATTTCGGTCATGATAGGCATCGTGGAAAACATCCATATGTGAGTAGATTGTAGTCCTGAGGAAATTGCGAGCTCCACCTACCTATATGAGGAATTCCATGGTGAATTTGTTTGGTCTCATGAGGAAATGTCCAACTTTAATCCTTCATTTGTCACGCATGAGATTCAACTTTACGATGAAGAAAAACACAATGAGTGGCCAATCCCTCCCCTAGAAATATCCGTTGAACCCATATCCGACACCACGGCTGAAGAAGAACACTTACTCCACCTTAAAAAGATGGATAAAACCTGTTGAGATGCCAACTTCGCAGTCGAGGTTCACAAGCACCAGGTGCAATCCCGATTTGCCAAAAGAGCTTAACTTTCCCCCTTACCACGAGGGCAACCTTGTGTTGCTTTGTCAGCCAAAAGATGACCTCTTAGAGGCACGTATGCTTCAACCCAAAAGGCTAGGTCCCTATGTTGTAACGAAAGTCCTCCCCATGGGGGCATATGAACTGCGGGACTGGGAAGGAGTCCCACTCAAGGAGCCCACATATAGGCTTTATCTGAAAAAGTATTATGCCTAGTCTCGCACTGGGCATATTCTTTGTAATTTTATGTATTCATAAGTTTTACTTTTCTTTTTTGGTGTGATGGGATTTTTACATTATTTAGTGGAGTACTTGTCTCATGCATCCTTCTCGCAATGCATATGTCATCATTACCTTTAACATATGTAGGATATACGGATGGTGCCAGTCATCACACATGGCACATTGCATTAGCTATTTGGGTCACTTACACACCTGAGTCAGAACTATTTCGCTCCGAAGGGGTCTTTCTTGGTACTGCCACCAACAATATTGTCGAGTACATGTCCGTTGTTTCACTTCTCATAGAAGCATCGTCAAGGGACATCTCTAATCTAGTGGTCAGGTTAGACTCCCAGCTAGTCGTTATGAAATTGACTAACCATTATCACATTCGTAATCCAACCTCATCACATCATTATCTAAGGGTGCAACTCCTAGAATATCGATTTGAAATAACCACATATGAACACGTTCCTTGAGAATTAAATACAATTGTTGATTCATTAGATAATTATGTATTAGATTGGAATTTGTCTCATTCTCTATAGAAGCATGCATGAAAAGTAAAACATTTACTAAGATAAAAATTTGTTGCGAAAAACATTTAAAAAACACATTTACACCACAAAAATACCAAAAATGTTTGTATATATATATATATATATCATCATCCAGTCTTTTACATTAGAATATTCCAAAACTTAGATGCTTTAAGTACAAAATGGCTATAAAATCCCAGCTACAAATACTCATGTGGCTACACCAAAACACCTGCTAAAAATGAATATTACTCTAGAAATGCTAAAACAACTCTAGCTACCCTTCGAAGAGGAACCAAAAACCGCTCAGGTACACCAACTGTGTGCTGCTGCATATTAGCGGCAATCTCCCTCATAGGAGGGGGGGGGACAGCCATGGTCAAACCCTCCAAGTTCCTCAGAACCTCGCGGAGATTGTTGGCACCGCCTCCTCCAACAAGTAGTTGACACATGGTGAATTTTGCTTGTAGGTCGTAATGGTGCCACATCTATGTTAAGCATCAAAGTTTCATGTCAGTACTTATCTCGCCTATAAAAACATTACATAAACATTCAAAAGCTAAAAAATACTTAACGTACTATCAAAATTATTCTCACCTTGAGGACCCCAGTTGGTCTCGGGTAGTAGCATCAAGTCTCAGTTGGCGGTGAAGTCCATGCCTTCATAAGCATAGTCATCAATAATCACAATCTAGCTATAAAGCCACTGGAAGAAGTCTTCATTGAAGAAATGTCAGATCAGTCCTCCTCATGTGCGAGGATCGAGTGATGACCAACGACCCTGCCTTGGCTCCCTTAGATAAATGGGACCTAAGCTCATCTGTGGGTGCATGACAAGTACCCTCTCAAGGAAAAATGAGACTATCATAGTACTGTACCCAAATCTGTGTTGGGTATCCTTCATGCTATTAATTCTACCTTCAACTAGCAAAGAAATGCTTCACACCAATTGAACATCTGGGGCTGGACATAGTCAACCGCAAGCAATAGTTGGGCCTTTGTCACAACATGGGGACTCTTTGACCCTGCCAACCACACAATCAACCATAAAACTACCCTTATAGACCAGGATCTTATCCTCTCTATGGGGACTCTGTTGCTGACTAGTCCACTCTTAGGGATACAGTAAGTTTGTACTAGCTCTGAGGTAGATCGCGGATCTGGTCTACCACCAGTGAGGTTTTCCTATGTCCCACGGCACAAAAAACCAGTAAAAAAATATATGTCAACCAGGTCAATAGCCAACACCTGATCTCCGATCTTGAACACTTGCTCGTGTTCATCCCAACACTAGATAATCCATCTCAGTAAATCCTCCTGCCCTTTCATCAGCTCCAACTTTGCATACTTCAGTAAACCGCAACAGTGCAATGCAAGTATGCATGCTGGATCGTTTTGTATCAGCAATTCATCATTATCATGGATCCGTTCTCTCCATAGATGAGTCATTTCAACTTGAAACCTGCACAAAATAACCCTAAAACCAATTAAAATGGGGCAGAATCACCTAAGGAATCGATGCATGAGGGTTTTAACTGCAAGTTTTAGCTCTAACGCTATGCTTAGTGCTACACCAAGAGGATTAACGCCCTCCAGCAGCTCATACAAAGCGTTTAATGCTCCCTACTGGCCATCTGAAGGGCGTTAGTGAGGAAATAAGGCTTCAGGGAACCTTAGATCTGCAAAATTCCACCCATGAAACTGTCAAGAAGGGTCAAGTAATGCATAGAGAAAGGTTTTAGCTTTCACTTGGGACTAATAGCACATCGAATGGTCACCCGAATCTCCTACAATGATTCGTGGAAAATCTGCTCCTCTTTAGCTATAGAATGCTCTCACAAAATTCAAAATAGTGAAAATGATGCATGTGAAAGCTCCAAGCATCTCCTTATATAAGTTTGGAGATATGATTTTATGAAAATCATTAAAGAGGAAGTAATCCATTCTCCATGATTTTTTATCATGTATGAACCCATATGATAGGAATTGCTGCTTTTTTATACTTTTTACCGCTTTTGATGAAAGTACTTTCAGGAATGAAAAGTAGTAAAATTTGCATGCAATTCTCAATAGAGCATGTTTTGTGATATTTTATTTCTCTTTAAAAAAGAAAAAAATCTCCTAGTTTTCATCATTGTGCTCGTTAAATCCATACAAGGATGCTCTAAGCAATTCTTTTTTGATCTTTTTCCAGCTCATAAACTGAAAAAGAGCAAAAGAGCATTCTTTTTAGGTGCTTTTTTCTCACTCATTAAACTGAAAAAATATCGAGCTTAGTCTTTTTGCTCATTAAACTTGATGAAGATGACCCGAGAATTCTTTTAGGTACTTTTCTCAGTCATTAAACTAAAAAATTCTAAGTTTTTGTTACCAAGCTCGTTAAAAATATATGGTAGCAGTAAGAGCACTTTCCTTTTTGGGACCATTTCTCGCTCTTAAATTGACAAATCCCCAAGTTTTCCCCTCCTTCGAGCTCGTAAAACTATGAAGAAGGGATGAATCATTCTTTTCCCTCTTTTCCTCACTCACTAAACTTAAAAAGATACCATGAGTTTTCTTCATTTGACTCATTAAAATTTTTGATGAAGGTATTGAGTTTGTCATCGCGTGACTCATTAAAAATTCTCGATGAATAACGATTTTAGTCCATCGCCTTGTACTCATAACAAAATGAGGTCAAAATCTATTGAAAATAGGTTTCTCTTTATCCGGGTTCAATAGATTAACTTACAGAAAAGTAACCGATCCGGGTATACTATTAACCTTTTGTCACACCTGGTTAACAACTATGACAAAGGAACTACCATGGAGTCTCTCTTTACGATATTTTTAGACTCTCTAAATATGAAAAGACCACTAAGTTGTCTAGTCTGGACTCTTTAAATTACACAGACAAGATATAGAGTCATTCTTTTTATGATACTTTTTAGACTCTTAAAACATGAAAAAATCGACAAGTTTCCTTGTCTAGATTCATTAAACTAATCAGATAGGGCGAAGAGTCATTCTTTTTTCGACCCTTTTTAGACTCTTTAAACATGAAAAGATCGATGAGTTTACCCATCTGGACTCATTAAATTAATTAGATGGGGAAGTGGACAATACAACTGTGTTCCATTTTAGAAAGTGTGGTTTGGCAACAACCATTCCCTTGAACATGACACTCCCTCAGATAAACCTTCCTTTTGATGGCCTCTCAATATGAACCCTACCTTTCTATGAGTTTTAGCCTATATACCCTGATGTAATTGCATCTCTGTCTCCTAACACCCTGTAGTGTTCATGAGTCTAGTGTTGTTTGGTTAAAATCATTTTCGTGCCTTCTATTGTTAACGGGTTACCCATTTGTTTCCTCCATCAATCGATCAAACATATCCTTTCATCATACCCTCCATTGTTTAGACCTAAATTCTCAAAACATTCCTCAAAAAACAAAATCATTCTTGTCCCATTTTGTGTCAATTGATGTAGGACACATCATTTCCTACCTTTCGACATGTTTATTCCTATCGACTTCAACACTCTATCTAGGAAGATAACTCAAAAACACATTCAGTGCCTTGGTACTTGTAGACATTAGTGGTAGTTTACCTTGTGTTTGATCAGGGGTTCTCATTATTGGCTCTTGGTTAAGCGATTCAACGGGTGTTCAATGACAAAGAAATCTTTCACACTCCTTAGTTTATACTGTGCATCTTGGAGACCATCACCATTATCGGTGGCCTTCCTCGCATATGTTAATGGTCTCCATTATTGATTGGTAATCAGATGATTTCATGCATGTTCGATGTCAACACATATTTTTTGCATGTATTGATCTATGGTATTCGGTGAAGCGGAAATCAAGACCTTGGATAGAGGCTTGCATCATTCAGCCTTGTTTCCTCTCCCAAGCTGCGGATATTATTTTTTGGAGATAGTTTTTTCTGGATGATTCTATTATGATACTGGATCCACATTGTGCTTATTGGCGACTAGCCTTGTTATATCTCTTCGGAGAAAATTACTCTGACATAGTTACTGAGCATGGGAATGCCCGACTCAGGACATGATTTTAGTAGTTATATATATGTGTGTTGTATCAGGTTTTCCTTGCCGCCCGAAGCTTCTCTCTCTCTCCAAATTTTGAGAGGAAAAAATACAATTTTAGTAAAGTATTTCAGCCATCGTCTCTACCTTTGATCTCATACTTTAGGGGCATCTGTTACACAACAAACTGACCTCCTCATCAACTCAAAGGTGAAAGACATGATCATTGAAGCAAAGACCACAATTGCAGGCCTTGATTCCACACTAATGCTGGTTGGACACTGAAAATATGCTTTATAAAGCTTGCTACCAAGCCTAAGGGAGAGTTAATGACCCCACTAACTCATGATACTAATTAAGGGGCAGCGTTGTGAAACTAAAGGAAGTTCAATGGGTCAAGCCAACGAATTGACTCACAAATATCTAGATATTTATCCCTAAAGTTGCTCAAGAAAAGCAAGGAAACATCCAAAATCAAGATACTTAGAGGATAACTAATCTAAGAAAACAAGGCAAATGGGAAAGAGCTGAAAAGCGAAGCAAGTTGATTGCTTTTTCCCTAGTGAAATTTAGGAGGAGCTTGGAAACCCTAACTCGATTGATATATAAGTAAGGTGAGGGTTATTGTGAAAGGGTCATAGCATTTGAAAGGATAGCCCACTAAGCTGTTGTGAACTGTCATACACTTAAAGAAGTGAGCTGAAAGAGAGAGAGAGAAGAAGAAGGGGCAAGGGAAGGCTGATACAATAGAATGGTTGTAATCACTCTTCCATTATTAATACAAAACTACAATTATCTTCCCTACTCCATAGTGTCGTTAACATTGTTCATTGAGTTGTTCATTTTGACACTTGTTTAGATGAGTAGTTTAGTTTTATGCTAATAGATGTTCATTGTGCATTCTTATTTAGTTTTCAAGATTATATGTTGTGATTGTGTTTGCCTTTCCTTTGTGTAGGAATTGATTTGGAGTCAGCTTTGCGGGAGTTCTTCTTGGTTGCATAGCAATCTCCAAACAAATCTAGAAGGAGACTTGAGGTAATCCTCTTTCCATACTTTTTTAACTTATATTTGATAGATGAACATGTGTATAGCTTGGTAGCTTCTATAGATAATCTTACAGTCTGTCGAAGGTCCAGGGAAGGCCTTTGAGGGTAGTTTTCATCCTCCATACATCGTGCATTTTACCCCATAGCAAGCATGTGACTCATTTCCAGTCTGAACAAGAATTATCTGGGTGATGTTCTTCATGGAATGAATAGAATTCAGAGTTTGCGCACTGATCAAGCTAGAACACAAAGCTCTGCACAATTTTTGTAATGAACCAGTTGCTAAGGACATGCTTCCTTTTTCTTCCTAGGCAGATGTTTGCTTGAAGATGTGTCAGTTTTCCATTGCTTAAGCTCATACACTTCTATTGTCAAGTTCTTTATGAGGCAAGTGAGGGTTTCAATATCGTTGGTTTCCTTGTCTCTACCTTTGCTCACCATCGCCTAGGAGTTCTTTCTCGCATCTCTGGATTTCTGTGTCAATTCATCATCCTTGACGACTCCAATTGTGTGCAAGTGTTTCTCAACAATAGCATCCTCTTCGCAGTTTTCTAATAGTGTTGGTTTCACAGATCACTTGATGAACTGCGCAATGTTGGTTGAAAGTGTGGGCGTGTAGTAATCAACAATGATCGAGTCATGATGTTTGGTGTCCGCTATAAACTTATTCAATATGCACGTAAACCTATCATTGAAGTCTTTTACCTTTTCTTTCGCCTCCATCTTCTGGCTTCCCAATTCTTTGAGTAACATGGCTAGTGTTACACTAAAATTTGTCACCATGACTATCTGCAGTTAATATGGCTCCATCAATAGTCATATTATCCTCCTTGTCAAGCCTTATACCTCTGCTCTCCATGTCAAACTTCAAAAAAGAGAGAAAGTCATTAAAAATCATGTTTATCTCTGGGTACGCAGGTTCTCTCTACCTTGCCTGCGTGTACGCATCCCAAGCTCATTGTACCCGCGTACTTGTATGCTCTGTAAGTCAAGAGATGGGTGCGTACTCCTGTAAAGGTCAAAAGGCGCGAGTTTCATCTTAAAAAAGTTACTTGTGGTCACTTCTAGAGCATTCTAGAAGATTGTTTGATGTGTATTGAGCGCCTCCAGATGGTTCATGCATCC